>JAVHNF010031786.1:4505-15589 GCA_034783455.1 Micropsitta finschii | reverse complement strand
CCTGGGGGTGCTGGTTGACAGCCCTCTGAACATGAACCAGCTTGTGCCCAGGTGGCCAGGAAGACCAATCTGGATGAACTGAATACCATTCAAAATGAAGCTCAGATTTTAAATGCATGCACAATCTTTACTTCATGTAGAAAAAGAAAGGAGAGAAATAAGTAAATAAAGCATGTTCCATAATATTCCATACTGTCCAATTGGATTTCATGATCATGATATGTTTCTGTAAGAAAAATATAGATCACTAAATCATAACAATACAATCAATATAAGTTTTGCTCAAAGTAGAAAGTTTTCCTACCCCTGTATCTTGCACAAGGCATTGTTCAAAAATAGATCCTCATTAAAAATACTGAAATAATACATCCATTGTATCAAGGTTTACATGCCTATGACTCTGTTAATAGTAGGTGCTTGACATCAAGACAAAGATCAGCATTACTTACGTCTGACAGGAGCTGTGTAAGTTCAGCACTTCAGCAAGAGAACTAGGAACATTATTTTTTTAATCAGAAAAGAATCAAATCTTCATTCATGAATTATAGCTTGCCATGATGTAGCTAATGTATCTTAACTTGTGTTCAGTGAGATTTCTAACACCTCTGAATTAGGTCAGTAGAGCCTCCATTTTTAAATGACAACATGGTGCTGTATCTGCCATCTTCCCAGCTTCCACCAGGGTTTCAAGTGAGTGATGCTGACTTTCTTTTTCTCTTTCTTTCCTTCTTTTCTTCCATTTGGAGGTTGTAGGAGGGGAATCTGCCACAATAAACCAGAAAAATCCATTCTGTCAAATTGCATGCCCTGCTGCTTCATCACCATTATTATGCTGAGGTTTTACATTAAAGTACCCTGGATTTTAAATTGAAAGTCAAATATAATTTGCTACTAGAAGCATGAAGTGAGTGACTAGAAAAGCTGATAGCAAGTCGCAGCATGACAAATTGGTATCTATCTAATAATGAGCCTTACAAGGTCATGGATCACTACGAACCTCTCAGTTTTATGTATGTAGAACTGGACTACATTGTGTCAGTTGTTGTTTTGGGGGAAAGGGCAATATATTTTAGATTGGCCCATACATTTTCAGAGGTAGAGTTAGACAGCTACAATAAGTCCCTTTTTGATAGAAAAAAAAACCAGGGAAAGTGATGGAGAAAGGGAGGGTGAGATATCATGTAGTTCCATACACCCACTTTCAGCATAAATTGTGGACAAAGAAACTATTCAAGCATGTAGGTTTAAGTTCTAGAGAGGAAAAAAAACGCATAGATTTATAAATGATTTTAAAAAATTCATTAAGCACATGGTCATTTAATGGGATTTTAGGGTAAATCATGAAATTGATTTTGTGTCTACAGCTGTATCAATAAAAAAAGAGAAACAGACATGTTTCTACACCAGAAGTAATGTTATTAATAGAAGACCATTACAACATTTGAAACATTCAAATAACTTCTCAGCAAGTATTAATCATTAGGATCCTAGTGGAATTGATAGAGTTGTTTGACTATTTATACCATGAGGTAGATGGTCTGATAACATCATCCCTTAATGACATATTCACAGAATTTGTGCAGCTGGCAAATATCGTCATTTGAGACTTACACTCAGCTGAGATCATTTACTAGGAGTTTCTCTTCTGGGACACAAAGACCTTCATCAGTTTGTCTTATGACATTATTTTTACGTGCCTTTATGAGACACTGTGTAGGATTCATGTTACCATAACTTTGGCATCTAAAATGTATTTCGTTGTTCTAAGTTTCTTTACAACACTGAAGTGGAATAGATGGATATTATCTCTTGGAGATGCTGAACTCTAGACAGAGATTATGTTATTGCAAAATAGGCCTCTGGGACACATCAAATTGTCTGTTAGAAGCTAGAAGGGTGCCTGGAAATAAGGGGAGTCTAGAGTGTGAATCTGGGTTTCATCATCTATCCTTTAGCTATCTGAAGCTGGATAAAACAATTCCTGGAATATCTCCTCCTTTTCTCATCTGTTTCTCCTATCAAGAAAATTGAAAAACAGAGAGAACTGGGAACTCATTTTAGAAAGAAATATGCATCGCTGAAGGGCAGTGACTGGAAGGTGCTTGGTGGGGCAGAAATGTAACACTGTGGGGGAAACATGCTTCAGGAAAATGTGGAGCTGATGGGTAGCTGGAGGGCCTCTTTGGGATACTGCTGTTCTGTCATAAAGCAGAGGATGAAATTCAGTAGAACTAACACAAGCCACCCATGTGCCTCATTCAGCCAGACTGATGGACATACTACTATTTTACAGAGGCCTTTTAATTTTACTGGGAGATTAGCTGTGATTTGTTATTCCTCTGTTGTCTTAGAAATAGGACAGTAGCACTGCTAAAGTAATATTCTGTAAAGATGTCTCCCTGTATAGATATTGCCTATTGAAAATCAAAATGCAGAAGAGCGATCATGTACACAGTTCTAGCTATGGAGTTTGGCTTTATAAAGTATCTTGTTTAATCTATTTCCATGTTGGAGGTCTCTTGTCATGTCAGGTAAAAGGAACAACCGCTACAGCAGTGGTCACGAACAACCTGCAGCATGTGCAATAGTTACGATCTTATTTCCTGTGCAATGAACCTTTCAAAATGTGAGGAGTCTGTTAGCTGGAAATGGCCGATGCTTTTCTGTAATTCACAAAAGGGAAACATTGTGCTTTGTCTCTTAATTCTTCCAGTTTTGCTGGTTTCCTTAACCCACAGTAAAAAAACACAGTATGATACATAATACATAGGTGAAATAACCCAACCGTTGGTACAATGATTTAACCTAAAATTCACTGAAATAAATAGAAAAGACTGTTGCTAATTAGTGCTGAAACAGATCCCTAATTTAGTACTGGGCCCCAAGAATAACATACTGTTCAACTGAGTTTTCATTTTGGGGGCAAGTAGTCAAATCAGTGTCTGGAAGAATTGACCCTTATAGGCACAGCATGATCCACAGAGGATAAGAGAACCATGAGTAATAAGCAGCACGATTTATAAGAATAAATCTTATCAGACAAATTTGATTGCTTCTTCTGATAGCATTACCGAATAAGCAAATGAAAGGAAAATGGCAGACCTAATATAGTTTGACTTCAGTAAAGCATTTGATATAACATCCATGAAATCTCATACAATTAATTCACATTGACAAATATGTGGACTGTCGCATGGATTGAAGATTAGCTCAAAGGCCATAAATAAAGAATACTGATGGATCAAGTTGAAGGCAGATACATAGCCATTTGCTGCAATGCTGGTGGTAAATCAAGACTTGTTTAACATCTCCATTCCTGATTTGGAAAACAGAATGAGTCAGCTCATTAACAAAATTTACCCATGACATAAATTGGGAGGAGCTTTGAATGTCCTTATGGAGAAAGAATAACACAATGTCTCAGAGATTGATGTGATAAAGTAATAAATAAATTATAAAAGTGCAAGGCACCACCGCTGGTAAAATGTGAAGCAAATATTGAATGAGTATTTAACAATCTGGAAAAGGTGAGAGAATAAAATGCAATTGTGGCAGATAATGGGCACAACTTGAAAGGGCAACAAAAAGGGCAAGCAAAGTTATAGGTGCACAAGTATTATTGCCTCATAGAATAAAGTGATACTGTAATATTTCAGAAAAGTCATTTAATTTTGATCACAGAAACAGACCTAGACTATAGAGCTCTGGTGCTCAAAGCAAAAAATTGGGTTCTTGGAATGATTAATGAAAGGAACTGTAAGAAACTGATGTGACAGCCAAATGGTCAGATACAGTGAGTAAAGATTAAAATGGATAAACTGTAATGAGCTAGATTAAACCCACTGGATTTGTACATGTATTGAAATACCTTTCTGCCATGAATTTAGTAATCAGTATGAAGAAGCTTAGAGTGCCTGATAATATAGCTGTTCATGTATATTTAATTAACAAATAGAAGGGTACCTGGTGGTTTCCAAACATCACAGGAGAACAAATCTCAAGGATGGAGAGGAGTTTTGTGGCATGCAGAAACATATAAACAAGAACAACTGGAGGAAGGTAAGAAAAATACTATTAAGATGATTACACGCAACATTTACTTACCATATTGGAAGTGTATTGTGAGGGAGCAGCACTGCATGAGTAGATATACACTATATATATTTGTTTGCCTTTCACCTTTGTAGCAGCATACTAAAGTTGTAATGAATTTTGTTTAAGTGAAAGTTTCTTTTAGTGGGAAGGGTGGTAGAGGGATAAAATATTTGGGACCATACCATCTCCCATATGCAGAGTTTTTACCACCCCAGATGGCACACCAACTGCCAAGTCCTAGAAATACTACTGAATTATTACCTTCCAAACATGAAACAGACTAAACCAGCACAGCATATAATAGACCCTCCCGCAAATGCTTCCAAAATTAAGACGAGGTGCCTCCTTTTATATACAAAGCTCAGATGGTACATACAAACCAACTGTGAACTACATTGCTAGTGTGATGTTTACACCTTACAAAAATGTATGCTGGTATAACAAATGGCCTCTATTTACAAATGCGAGACTGAATAAATGAAAGAGATGCAAAGTTTTGCAGCTTGTATTGAAGATGTTTGGCAAGATAGAATTTGGCTATCACTCTGTATGGCCATTCTTGTATTAAAATTAGGTGCAGATCAAGTTTTGCCCAAGTAGGAATATCTAAAATGAAAATATAATATCTAAGTTTTTGGGATTTAAACTTAAATCCTTGCAGGGAATTGTACTCCAATAGTAAACACCTGATACACTTGAGATCAATGTCTTTGTTGAGTAAGTAGAGGGAAAAACAAAATTGCAAGGACATGATTTTCAGTCTAACATTTGAGGAAAATGAGGGGTTTATGTTTGAACCAGTTTGTCAGACTCTCTTCAATATGTGTTAAATCCATTAACTAGTTTCAAGGGAGAGGTGAGGAGGTTTAAGGACTAATGTTAAATAAAAGGAACCAGGCAGATCCATGGTTTCACCACAAGTGGCACCAGCTGGTACCATTTTTGTGCAGATTATTTATAGCTCTCAATATGCAAACTACAAATGATGCTTTTCCCATGAAATTGATAAGCTGTTTCTCAGTCTTCCTTTTTCTCTTTCACCCTTTCCATTTTTCCTTTTCTTCCATTTCCCTTCTCCCAGTTGTTCTTGTGAATATTCTGATGCCTATTAGTGGGTAAAGCCAGGCTGCATCCATAATGTAATTAATTTTAAAAGTCAGTTAGGGATAAGGCACAACAGTCAGGAGGCTGGATTGGACAGTTTTTTTGGTCTTAGCAGAAAGCCACGAAGACAGAAAGGTGTTATCTGAGCTATGCTAGAATTCAATGAAAAGACAGCATTCACCACCACGTCACTGCTCTGCCTCTGATATTATATATGTGGCTATATCAAAGTTAGGACGGCTTCTAGGAGGGTGAGGGGTCAATTAGTAGCATTTGCTCTTGCAATTTGATAAAAGCAAGGACATACATATTGCTGCTACTGTATCAGTAAAACATGACAAGTTCTGATGATCAAATTAGGGTTTTTTTCTTTGGCTCATTTAGTCATATATGCAAAAGATGAAAATTGTAAAATAATGCTGTGGTCACCAGGCTTTATGGGAGGCTGCCAAGGGTGGCTATAGAAAAGAAGACTAGATTTGTCCTCATTTTTCTAATTACATGTAATCAGACATGTGACAGCATGTTGTTGACTTCTGTGGTAGGTCCAATTAAGTAGGAAGGTACACCTATACATGATACACATTTAATTCACACTTTTCTGTACTTTTAAGTATATCAGCTTAAATAACTTCAGCTTCTCTGAACAAATTTGAGCCATGTGTCATAACATCTGATGTTACTGGAGCTTAGGTAAGCTGTCTGCTTACCTAACTGCTGAACATTTTGGGTTCTTTGAGCATAAAGGTCATATCTTCATGCAGTGACTTCAGTGGACGTACACCAATTTATGCCAACTGAAAAAATGGTCTTAAAGATTATTGTGGCCAGGATTTGTCATAATAAAAGACTTGGCAAATCTGAAAGTCATTATTTTAATGGCACTGCAGACAGCTATTGTTAAACATGGGGCACAGTTCTAGGGTAATTGTGGTATTATAACATTACTTTACAATTCAGCTTTTCTCAGCTTTAAATTACTGTTACTGGAAAGTGTTTGCCTTGTTCCCATCTAGTCAAGTATCCTGCACGGAGAGTGCAGAACAGCAAGAGAAGCTCTGCAAATCCAGACATCATGTTAGTACTTTTTCTGTTTACAATCTCCACTTAGGAATAAGTCAGTTGACAATTCTGTGAGAGTTCATGGTGACAGGATTTTGCAGCATTCTGTACTCTTTTGCCCTGGGCAGCATCTGGTTTTGTTTATGTGTAAAACTACCCACCGGCTGTAGCTGTGGTTCAAATTGGTAGCTAGATTGAGGGAAAACTGGGAAAACTGAGATCCCTAAATTAATTTCTGGTACCTATTTAAACGGGAGTTTAAAATGGAGACTGCAGGGAGTGATATAGCATATATGTCGAACTCTTAAGACTCCTGTTTTAAACATGAGTCATATGTCAGCTGGTATGGTGTCTTTTTGGCTTGTAGACTGCTTTTTAAAAGATATGAAAATCCAGCTCACACAAGGCTTGTGCCTAGCACTGGGGTCCAGGCATGTCTCCATCTACAAGCCCAGGCTACATATCCTCATAACAGGTGACTCAGACAAGGAGGAGGACATTTCAGGACAAGGTCTACCAAAGGAAGCCTGGTGTACTGAACTGTGAAAAACTTCTAAGGATTTGTGGTTTTTAGAGGTATATAAGAGAGCAGAGCTTGTGCATGAAACGGAAGGGTAAAATCACAGCTGGTCATGTAATCCCTTGTGATGGGACTCGCTAGAATTGCATCTGTCTTTTTGTCACTGGTTTAGGTGTGATGTTTAAGGATTATCTGAAACAGCAACTGAAGTCATAACCACCACAATGAAAAGAAGGCTCAGAAGGAGCAATATATTACTTGGAAAATATGAGAATGTGAGATTTTGAGTTTTACAGGAAAGCTTTCAGGTTTGGTTTGGTTTATCTGAACTTATAGGTTCAAAAAGAGTCAGCTTTTTTTTTTTTTTTAGCTCAGCTTCTGTAGCTTTATGGAAAGATTTATTTGTCTCAGCACAGCCCTACAAAAGTAAACTGAATTGTTGCTTGTTCATGCATCCTGATTAAGGGTCTTACCGTCAGTTCTGTTTCTCTCTGCTGAGGCTTGAAGTGTTGGTATTGAGTACTTGCTATATCATCATGGTACTGTTTGTTTGAAATTGAGCTTGGAAAATGCAGAAGAAACTGACAGGCATTCTGGCAAGTCCTGAATTGCTTTTCAGTTCAGCTGTGTTCACTGCCAAAGGGAGCAGTCCTTAGGGGGAGATATGATTAGCAGCAAAATATCCTGGCTTGTCTTAAACATAGCAAGAATGACTGTAGGTGCACAAAAGTGTGCCTCACTGTGCTAAAGGGACAGATGTTAAACCTGCTAAAGGGATACATGTCTACAACTGAACTTGTACCGAACATTTGGCCAGTGTTCCTCTTTGCAGGATAATATGGGAATGGCTTTTCTCCATTCATTTACCAAAGATCTTACAAACCAAACCCCACCTGCTTATGAATGCAGTTGTCTGCTATTTGCCCAGTTATTCTCTCAATCCATTTATGGACATTTAGAGCTTCAGGCAAGTAGTGAGGGAAACTGCCATGAAACTGAGTTGGGCAATCATGCCCTTTGATTAACAAATAATTCATATTGAATAGTTAAAGACATAATTAAATGAAAAATTTGCATCATCAGGCAAGCTGATTGAAAAATGTTTGTACAAGCCACTTCAATGACTTAAGCAAAATGAACACATATATGGGGACCATAATATTTTTGCTAATAATCTGTCAACCAAAAAAAAAAGGGTCTAACTTATTAGCTAAAACGTTCCCCAAGAATAGTTTGCCCAGGTCTAGTGTGAAATGACATAGTGAATTGAATTCCATGCAGAATCACTCCTTTGAAAGAAAATGGCTTGCAGCTAGTAAAATATCCCTGGATAATCATAGAGGTCACAAGCTGTGACCTTTGTTTGTTACATGCCTATTTATGGTTTCCTCCCACTGCAGGTTGTCAGGGCTTCAAGTGTCTGCTCTACTTAAAATACAAAAACCAGAAGCCTCCATATTTGACACTGTGAAAATTCCAACTATCTCCTTTTCCTCCTCACTTAGTCAAATTGTCTTCTTAACATATGAAAAGATCCTAACCCATTCAATGATTCATGCACCTCCTACGGTGTGGAAATTTGAACGATATATAACTGTGTCACTTGCCACATTGTTTCACCAAACTTTTATCATTTTCTGTATATTTGTTTCTATTTACAGAATTTGTCAAAATTCCAGGACAGAGATACTGAATCTAAGCACATAAAAATGCTTAAGTTACTTTGGGAGAATGCATTCTGATCATTTCTCTCTTCTAGTCCTTTCGAATCTCCTCAGGGTTGGTAACTCTTTTTTTTTTTTATTGAATGTGCTTTTCTGAGCAGGGATCTTTTTCTATTGTGGGTTTTTTAGGGCAGCCACAGTGAAGTTTCTACATAAAGGAAAAGCAAACAGCTGACGAGTCCTCCTGGGGCTTTGATCCTCCCTGCAGCGAGTAAACCATGAAGTGTTTGTTAAAATCCTAATCCGATTTAAAACTGCTTCTGAATGCATTAAGGGAGGAAGTGCCGGCTCTCGCTGTCCTGTCCAGCCCAGGGCTTTAAAGCTGTGTTACTTTGCATGCACAACCCCAGTATCCCCCTCCCAGGCAGCTCTTGTTTTGGCCAAAACCACCCACCTCGAGATAAAGCTATTCCGAAGGGACAGTTAATACATCTCCTTATCTGAGCACCCTTTTGCTCCCTGACGAGCAATGGCAATATTGCAGAACCAGCCAATTCCTGTTGATCAGTAATGAATGGGCGGCTGGGGGTCTGTGCAGTAACAGAGCTCTCAACTGGGGAGCACAGTTTGAGCTCAGTGCAGTGCTCACTGAGAAATACTTGAAAGTAAAGCAAAGTGTATTGTTGTTTAACCCATGGTTATTCCATGGACACACCAGGGAGCCTGAGCATGGACACCTGGCGCATGAACATCTTGGGTCATGGAATAGGAATCCCAATGCAAATGAGACCCAAGTAACCAGCCATAGCTGGCACCAGACCCACCAAACAACTGCTCATCCTGGGCAAAGCCCTGGACCTCGCCTGGGCAGGCCTGGCTTTGCTGCAGTGAACCCTGCTGGCATCACAACCCTGCCTACAGCCAACCCAATGGCAGCTAGCATCCCTTGCACCGGCTCTGACAAAGAGCATCTCTGTGGTGCGGATCTGGATGAGCATTTTCCTTAACATATGCTGAACTTAGCACATGAAACTATTTCTACTTTTCTTCCTTTAAAAATAAAATCTCAAAGGGAATCGGCATGAAGCGATCATCAAGACAACCTAATACAACTATTGGAGACCAAGCTTCGGCTGCTACATCTTCCCTTGTGGATGAAGGAAACCAACCTGCTCTTGGGAAAAGGCCAAGCCACAACCCACCCGGTCCCTTTGCAGGGGCTCCCCCATCCCCACCCTGACCTCAGCAAGTGAGTGGGTACCAGCAGTCCCATCCAAAGGCTTTATTGACTAGCTCTGAGACACACTGTTGGCAAGACACTTAGAGATTTGTGAAAACAGAGAGGTACAAGGAGCAGGGAGGGATCAAAGACACCCATTTCACTGCAGGTTTGAGCTCAGTGCAGGCTTTAATGTAAAGGGCACTGCAAAGCCTGATGAGTGAAGCTGTTTTGGGAGCACAAAGTGTCCTTATTCTTCACAACATGGAAAACTTGTAAGATGTCCAGAGGCAAGCCAAGGAAAACACCAATTGCCATGGCATGAGGACACAAACCCTGTTACTGTTGATGTGACAAAGTGGCTCGTCTGGTCACACAAATTAACAGAGCGCAGAACTGACGAGTTTAAAGAAGCAAAAGTACTGCCACAGCGAGCCATGCTCAGGGCCAGCCTGACTGCACTCCTCCAAATGGTACCGTGCTTCCTTTCTTTAGGGGAAGAAGAGGGAGGAAACAGGATCCCACTTACTCTGTATCAAGCAGTATCTGTCATTTAAACGTGTAACAAAACAAAACCCACAAACGTCTGAAATGTCCCCAAGTGCCCCGGGTAACCCATTCATCCCCCAGGCATCCAAGTGCCCAGCCAAAAGCCATGCTTTTGCCACAGACCAATCCCTACAGTGGAGACCTCCACATGCACTGGGAGGGTCTAGAGGGCATCCAGGAGCTCAGAGGCTAAAGATGATTTATCTAAAGAGGTGCATTTCTACAAAGCTTCACCACTCTGGGCAGAGTTAAGGAGGTTTAAAGCACGTACAGCCTGCCCAGCAGCGCTGGTCTCCGTCTATGTTAGCAGGTAGAGCTGGGCTGCCTCTTTGAACATCCATGTGCATACCCCAGCTGTGCTTTGCGGCAGTATTTTGACAGTGGAGCCCTTTCAGGATTAAAGATATTCAACTTGAGAATGCCCACGTTCATTTGGATTTGAGACCAGGAGGACAGGGATGCAGCAGGAACGCTGGCCAGAGTGATGTTGCCTGGATGCAGAGAGCAGAAGGGGGTTTACCTCTCACCACACATCAGCAGATGGGGTTTTATGCCACCCATTGTTATTCCACTACTGTTTTACCCTCTGGACCCCTCTGTTTTCTGTCAACAAAGAGATTATCTAGAAAGGCAACTTGCCATAGGTACACCTGTAGCCCAACAACTCCACTATTACAGAGCCAGAGAGGTGGAGGACACCGCTACACCAAGAGCTGCACCAAGAGAATGACAACCCTGGCTTCAAAGAGTTTATGAAGGAGAAAAACAGGAACACTGAAGATTTAGGATCCTCACATAGAATCATAGAATGGTTTGGGTTGGAAAGGACCTTAAGATCATCCAGTTCCAACCCCCCTGCCATGGGCAGGGA
>JAVHNF010031785.1:8237-24106 GCA_034783455.1 Micropsitta finschii | reverse complement strand
GAACCACACAGCTTGGTGTCATCAGCAAACTTGCTGAGGGTGCACTCAATCCCACTGTCCATGTCACCAACAAAGATGTTGAACAAGACCGGTCCCAGTACCGATCCTTGAGGGACACCACTCGTTACTGGTCTCCTGATGGGCATTGAGCCATTGACCACAACTCTTTGCGTGGGGCCATCCAGCCAGTTCTTTATCCACCGAGTGGTCCACCCATCAAATTGATGTCTCTCCAATTTAGAGACAAGTATGTTGTGTAGGACAGTGTTGAAGGATTTGCACAAGTCCAGGTAGATGACGTCAACTGCTCTACCCCTGTCCATCAGTTCTGTAGCCCCATCACGGAAGACCACCAAATTGGTCAGGCAGGATTTTCTCTCAGTGAAGCCATGCTGGCTGTCACCATCACCTTGTTGTTTTCCATGTGCCCTCAGCATGCCTTCCGGGAGAATCTCCTCCAAGATTTTGCCAGGCATGGAGGTGAGACTGACCGATCTGTAATTCCCTGGGTCATCCATTTTCACCTTCTTGAAAATGGGGGTTATTTTTCCCTTTTTCCAGTCATCGGGAACTTCACCTGACCACCACGATTTTTCAAATATGATGGACAGTGGCTTAGCAACTTCATTCACCAGCTTTATAGGAATGATAGGTGCACAAGAAGTATGACAGAGGCTTCCAAGGAAAAGAGGGTGCTGGAGCCATTCAGACAGCTGGCTTCTGGCTGTGCATTTTCCAACAGGATCTGTAGGAGCAGGCCTGGAACGTGCTGTGAAATTCTGGTAGCAACAGCCAGACAGCCTTGTGGTTGATGCAGCAGCTATGGGAAAGATGATGGTCATGAGTGGGCTGCTCTTAAGTTCCAGAATAATTCTGGAAGTTGATAGCAAAAAATCAGCAGTCTGCTGTGTGCTGTTCTTCCCTGAGTATTCTACCAGCCAAAAGCCAGCCCTGGGTTTGGTGAACTGGACTCATGAGCTGCGTACACTGTCAGGTCAGTGGATCTGGTGCACAGCAAAACTTGGTTACGTTCATGGTTATTTGCAAGCATGCCACAAACTTCTGTGTGACCTTCCAGCAAATTAGTTATGGTGAGGCACCAAGTTAGAGATAGGTGTCCTGGCTGTGAGTACTTCAGGTTTGTATGAAAGAGGGAGAGAGTATGTGATGAAAGTGCAAGCTCAGGTTCTGTCTGATGCTGTGAGCGTATTGCACTTTCTCTGGACTGTGGAAAAACAGCCTTACTTATTCTGGCTCTTAATAGCCAAGCTAACTAGCTCAGGTCCGGGACTGTCAGGACTGTGCTAATACAACTATATTGCTTCCAGCTCTGGAGCAGACTTGTTCAGTGTTTCATTGTATGTTGTAGATATTCTTCAGTCAAGCTTGTGCACGGACTCTCCTGTGTGCAAAGGAAAATAATGCCTTATTTAGCTGGCCTGTTTTAAGGATAAAATCCGATGAATCCTGCTGTACATCTGGAACATTGACGGCCATATTGCCTCTACTAGAAAAAGCAGAATATGAGCTGAGTGCTTTAGCTAAAATGATTAATGAAATTTTGCAATGCAGAGTAAGTTTTAATAGAATATATTAAGAAGACAGGCTGAGAAAATTGGGGTTGTTCAGCCTGGAGGAGAGAAGGCTGCATGGAGACCTCATAGCAGTCTGCCTGTATCTGAAGGGGGCCTACAAGGATGCTGTAGAGGGACTCTTCATCATGGACTGTAGTGATAGGGCAAGACGTAATGGGTTCAAACTTAAACAGGAGACGTTCAGATTAGGTATAAGAAATTCTTTACTATGAGGGTGGCGAGGCACTGGAACAGTTTGTCCAAGGTTGTTGTGAATGCCCCATCCCTGGTGGTGTTCAAGGACAGGTTGTATGGGACTTTAAGCAATCTGGTGTAGTGGAAGGTGGGAGTAGAACTAGATGATATTAAGGTCCTTTCCTACCCTAACTATTCTATGACTATATTATCATAGTTCCAAAGGAAGCTAAATATGTGACATTCAGTGGATCTCCTATATTCAAGAGCTTATCTTTTGGCAGGCACTGTGAAACAATATACAGCAGAATCTTGTTAATTCATGCTAATGACCAAAGAGACTCATCACGGATTACTTGATTTTACAACTTAGCAAGGGAAATATGATGACAAAACTTTTAGAGGTGCACACTTTAACACCATGTTCTCTGCTAATTTATCTTGATGATAGCAGTTTAGATGTAAATATATTTGTAGTATACAAGTTAATGGACAGTAGTATTATTAATGAAGCCAGTGACGGTTGCCTGAAATGACACTTCAGTACGGCAGCCTATTGTTAAATATGTTAAAACAAACAAGACAAATATTCTAGTTCTGTGTGAGACCACAGAAGTGGCTGTGAAAGTAACAGATATTGGGTTTTTTAGCATTAGTAAAAATATTCTCCTCTTATGTTTCCTGTCATAGAATAAGTGTAGCTAAAGGTACTTGGGATTAGAGTTATTCTGACTAGCATAGTAGTAGTAGAATGCAGGCATATATGTAGGTCAAAACTGCCTGAAAAGTTTTATCTTTAGGTTGAATTACTTCTACAGAACTTAACTGCTAACTTACGTTCATCCTTAAAATAGTTATTCCCAAACTACAGGCTCATTGAACTTTGTCTGTTATGTTCTAGTAAATTCCTTAGTCTCCGAAGTACAGGGTAAACATCTCCATTATGAAAGTCTGCAATTATTTTATGACCAGTTTTTTTGGTCTACAGTGTATTTCCACCTTAAGTACTATTAAGAACACAGTTTCATGATTGCCAGTGTATTCTTAAATCAGCAAATGGGACTTTTTCAGTATGCCTTAGGAAGTGACACTGAGCCATTTAATATTTGTTATGCTCTTAGTAAAAGAAGGAGCTGAAGCCTGCTTGTACTGGAAACATCACACAGACTTGTTACTGTGCATTGGTGTGTCAGCAGAGAAGTCTGACTAAATAAGGCAATGCCTGAGTAGAGCTTATCAGCGTTTGACAGGAATATAGTCCACTAACAGCTGATACAGTAGCCCATCTTTTCTGTGCTATCATCGACTCTCTACGCTGCACGCAGATGTATGCTTGTCATCTGTTCGGCTGCTGATTGTGTTCAGAACTTAGCACTCCACCTTTTCAGTTACTTTATGCCAGAAGTCATACCAGTGAGCTGAAACACCCAAATTTTATATTTGTGTTTATAAAAAACTGCATGTGTAACTGTCAGCTTTCAAAGTTTAGGGAAGAGGTGTGTCATCCCTTCTGTTTCTTCTCCCACCAAATAGTCTATATTATTGTTTGATAGTATAAATAAAAAATAGGAAACTTCATGCATATGGGTGCCCTCATGGTCCTACTGTGCAGTAAATGCTTGTAAAAAGTATCCATTATTTCCTGAAAGCAAGTCTTGACTGATGTCACCTCCTCTAAAGGACTGATACTGCTCAAATGAGTGGCTATGCTCCCAGTGACCTTCCTGGGAAAAGTGTTACACCTTGCATGTTCGTAGGTGCTTTTGAAAAAGTCCAGTGTAAAATGCTGTTAACATTGTTTCAGTATCAGTTTGCCTGTTAAAATCAGTTTGGTTCTCGGACTTTGTCCCTGTGTTGTGCAAGAGTTTGAATAAAGTTACTAGGTCAATAAATAATCTTAAAGACCTGATGGCACCTGGACTGCTACAGAATGTCCTCAGTCAAATATTTTTTTTTTTGTACTGGGAATGAATTTAAATGTCTGTGAATGTTGGCCTCGTTTAAGGGATTTGTGAAAAATATCAGACTTTAATTTCTTAGCATTTCTTTCTATGAAAGCAAATCAGTGATTTGGGAATAGTTCCTTTTCTTTCAAATTCAACTCATTAAGGTGCAAGCTCAAACATATTGAATTATTGACTAACGTTTCTGTTACACAAAGTGATAAATACCTTTTACACCAAGTGGGAATTTAAGATAACAGTGAAAAATACCTTTTACATCTCTGTAGCATACTTTTAAGTTCTTGTTCCTCCTGAGTTATTCTCTGCTACCTTCTCAAGTCAGGGAGGGAGGCAGGAAGGAAGGGATGGATAGACCCTTTTTAGTTTGTTGTACCGACTTTAGTCTTTTCATATTAATTCTTTTACATCTGTTTTGAGCTCAGATGTGTACCCCCAGTTGGTTTTGACATATGCAACTAAAAGTTATCTTGATAAATATAAAACTATTCTGATTTTACTGTAAATACAAAGCAGACATTATAACCTTTTGTGTATAAAATCAGATCCAGTGTACATCTGCCTTTTTACCGTACATTGTATATGCTTTCTGCCACCCAGTACTCTGGCAAATCAGTATCTTGCTTATTTATTCTTCTATATCCCACTAGTACTGTCATCCCATTCTCACAACAGCATCATCGGTGTTCACCTGCAGCTTGTCCTTTTCTGTACAGGAGGCTGGCTGGGGAATGGAGAGTGCTTAGTATCCTTCAGAGAGCATTCAAAAAGTTCAAAGATTGTCATATGGGAACCTCACGTTTTGTAAAAGTTGTTCATCGTGCTCTGTGCAAAATGATGCAGAGAGACTAAAACTCCTATAGCAGTTCAAGGAAGAGTCTTCTGATCACTTTGGATCAGTCACAGTTGTAGAAAGGGGGAACAGATATATCTGAAAAGAAACACAATAAGGCTTTTTGTTTGGGTTTGGTTTTAGCTTTTTCTTCCAGTTCTCTCTTCTCTAAGCTTACAATGAAAAGTCAAGTTTCTTTCCTTCAACAATTACTTTCCTGTCAGGACATAGAAGAGACTTGCATCTCTGTGTGGAAAGAATACTTCCCAGTGTACACTCTAGATGGGTATTTGCTGGAAGTGTTAGTTTCTGGTGCACCACTTAGTGTCACAAAAGAATAAAATACACAGTTCCTGGTTGGGAGTGATATATGGGCCCTGCAAACACTATTTGCTTTTCCCAAAGCTGCTTATTTTCAAATTGCCTTTTCATCATACCCAATACAGTGCTTAAAGTAAAAGAAAAAACCTGCCATTTCAGTTAAGAGATCCATCTCCTTCAATTTGATAGCCTTGCTTCAACGTCCTAATGTGAATTCACAATTCAGTAGCATTGTTGTATGCAATATACGTAACAGAGAAATCTTTCCTCTGAATCAATCTCTGATAATGGTACTGAAAGAATAAGCAGCTGATTGGGATGCTTGCCATTACAGCACGTGTGAAGGGTTTGCAATAGATGCATAGCGTAATGGACTGTTTGTCATGTGTGCAGTAGCTCTTGCACATGGCTTTATAGCTAACGCCCCTCCGAAATAAGAGCACTTTTGCAGTGCAATTAGGGACAATTTCAGGCTGCCTTTTTGACACTTTTCTGCTGTGCCCAAAATACTCAGTTTTCTAGAATATGTCACCAACCTCCCAGTATTGAGCTGGATGCAGTTCTCATACACCTGCATGATCTGCATGGAAAGCAATATGATGTGTCCAGAGAGATGCAGAAGCTGCAGAGTCCTGAATTTAAGTGCAGTGCCTGTGCAGGAAAGCATGGTAAAGCCATTAAAATTCTTCAGATATTCTTTATTTGGAGGAATTTCATTAATGAATTTTGTCTTTTTAATTTCTGAAAATACATGTTGAAAATATTTTAATTGTTGTAACCATATTAATTATGCAGACTTAAAATTTCTCATTTTAGGTTTTTTTTAAGATATACTCTTTATAAACATTTTATCTTGTCACACTGCACAAATTTAATGAAGTGCATACAGCTCTGTAATGAAGGCTGTATGACTTAAAAAAAAAAAAAAAACCAACAAAACTAAACAAAACGAGTTTGAAGCAGTTCAGTGTTTCACAAAACACACATTGTGGCACCTGAATATCTGTTCATATATGACAACTAGAGTTGGGCAAGCCATATCATTATATATTATTAATTGTATATTATCACAGAAACTAAACTTCAGTAAATAGCACTGAAGCTTAAGAAAACTATTGTCTTGGGGTAGAGGCTGTACTTAGTTACACATTTTTAGCCTGTGTCAACTTTCAATGCATTTCATGGCAGGTGTGTTTGGCATACATTGAGGACTGACTAAGAGAAAGAGCTTAACTTTAGTGTGTTTTAGAGGACTGTCAGTTCTTCTGCTTAGAAGATTAGAATTAGAAAGATAGTGGCAGAGTATGATGCCCATAATAATAAAAAATGACAGTTGTTAATTGTGGGAGATATTTTTGGGCTGAAAAAACTAACTTTTCTATGATGAGGCTATATTTTCAGCATCTCATTAAAGTTTATTCTGTACTTCTATGCAGTTCATGCTTATAATGACTTCTAAATTCAGACTTTTCTTAGGTGATTTTAACATTACTGTTCATTAACTATGATTTATCTTTGATATCATATTGTAAGTTAATGAAGTCCCACATGTGTAGTAGTTTATCCGTTCTGACTTTGCTTCAGCAGGTTGTAATGTTTACTGTTCATCCTGCAACTCCAGTTGCATGTTTGTGATGTACAGATGTGACTTCATCTTGAAACTGAACAGTTTGAAAGCTTTTGTATTGAAATCTATTAAAAAATTGATTTATACTTTTGAAATTGTAGTTCACGTTCCTTTATCTGATGGGGGGAAGCAAGTTAGGGACTGTAGAGGTAGAACAAGGACAAGGGGTAATGGATTCAGACTTAAACAGGAAAGTTTAGGTTAAATATAGGGAAGAATTTCTTTACTGTGAGGGGGGTGAGGCACTGGAACGTGCCTCAACTTGGGTAGCACAAGGAAGTTGTGAATGCTCCATCCCTTGCAGTGTTCAAGGCCAGGTTGGACAAAGCCTTGGGCGATATGGTTTAGTACGAGGTGACCCTGCCCATGGCAGAGGGGTTGGAACTAGATGACCTTAAGGTCCTTTCCAACCCTAACAATTCTGTGATTCTGGTTTGGGCCACCAAAGCATTTCTTCTAGGTGCCTAACTGCTGCTTTCTTTAACTAGGCCTGAGGCCTGTAAGTGGGATATCCTGCTGCATATATTCATAGAAACATAGAATGGTTTGAGTTGGAAGGGGTGTTAAACATCATCTAGTTCCAGCTCCCTGCCACGAGCAAGGACACCTTCCACTAGATCAGGTTGTTCAAAGCCCCATCCAACATGACCTTGAAAACACTTCCAGGGGTGGGGCAGCCACAGCTTCTCTGGGCAACCTGTGCCAGTGCCTCACCATCTTCATAATAAAGATTTTTTTTTCCTAGTATCTAATCCACCCTCTTTCAGTTCAAAGTCATTACCCCTTGTCCTATCATTATATGCCCTTGTGAAAAAGTCTCTTTCCAGATTTCCTGAGGGATAGGTCCTGAGTGTATAGCCTGTGTAGTAACGACACCAAGAGCTGTTTGCTTTCTGTAAATCTGTACTTTTCTGAATATTAAATTACATGTATGGTGACTTGTCTTCATTTTCTTATACAAACTGTCTTAATTTGAAATATTTTGTCTGTTTCTGCTAATGCTGAAATTACAAGAAGAAATCCCATTGTTTTTGTGATGAAAAGCTCAAAGTTATATAAATAATTGTCTTCCTTTGGGGTGGTTTATGTTGTGGGTTGAACCTCCTGGTATTTTCTTGAAAGGGCTGTGTGGAAACATTGCTAAGAAACTTGGGTAGTTCTTCTAAAGTATATGGGAGAGGTATTCTCTATGAAGAACCTTTTTCTCCTAAGAGAAAGAGCACTATTCTCTCCTTTGCTATGGAAAGCATGTGAGGTTTGTAAGGGTTGTCTGCAGTGTGCTAACACAAAGGGATACTTCTTCTCTCCTTCACTCGTTACAGTATACCAAGCAAATATTTATTAACAGACCTTTCAGGAGCAGTGCAATGTCAGCAACTGCACTCAGCACATCCAGGGTTACTAGGAAGCTTAGCTGCTTCCTGCCCTTCTTGCAAATACCACCTTAGTTGCCTCATTGTGTATGAATACAGTACATTACCTCTGTTTCCACCCCCAGTGGGTAAGCCACAGTTAAAGATTCTGATGTTTCTGTGGAGTAAAAGCATTAGATTCATAGTCTGCTCCTCAGCTCTGATTTTTCCCTTGTCTCTCTGAGCAAATAGTAATTATGCTTGTGACTCCATTAGTTGCTGCTGGGCTCTGCTTAAGTGTATGGCAAATTATTGTAGGGTTTATGCTGCTCTATCCTAGCATTTCACGCAAAGGCAACCATTTCTGATTATTTCCTCTCCATCTTTAATCCAGTGCTTTTTCTGTAAGATAACATATCTGAGAGTGACATTTCCTTTGTGTAGCCCCACTTCTTCACCTGTTATAGTCCCAACCTTAGTGCATGGTGGCTGTGTGTTTTGCAAGTTCTCTCCATTGCAGAGGTTCTAAATAACCAAAGGAACTGGGGAGATGCTTGCTTATGCTGTTCTAAACTTGTTCATTTTGAAAGATCTGCTGCATTGTCATTCTGTGTTTCTGTCACTATTTCTGTTAGCTTATTTGTAGACCCTGGTAAGGTTGGTGCTGCAATGTGCACCTGTTCCTCTACATCTCTCTCCTCTTTTGCATCTTGTCTTTCAAGAAAATGCAGGGTGAGAAGGGGTAAGGGAAAGAAGATCTGCCACAGGAATTTCTCTTTCAGGGTTGTATTTCACTTTCAAGATTTTACCTTTGTCGCTGTAAGATCATGTGCCAAAGTCTTGATGATGCAAAAGCTAGAAGTTGTTAAGAATATACTTGGAAGTGGGGGTGACCGTTCAGCCTGTCTGCAGCTGGCTCCTCAGTGTCCTTGAACAAGAGGGCTTGGGAGTAGACTGAATGGATTGTCTTGATGATAGCAGCCCACTCCTGACTCCCAAGGGTTCTCAAACACAGCTGAGAGTGGGTAGGGATTTACTGGATGGAAACAATGTAAATGGGGAACATCAGATGGGATGAACACGTGCATCGCTCACTGACTATTTATGTATATCCAGCAGTGTAGCAGAGTAAGGGACCATTACTGCTAGGTGCCTTGGTGACAGGGTCCCTGCCGCCCTGCCACAGCAGAGCATTTTAGACACCATTACTCTATGGCAGAGACAGTCACCTAGCAGCAGCAGGAGAGCAGGAAAAACATTTTTCTCCATCTTTCCATTCTCTGTCTTCCAAATAGTGAGTGATGGGCAGCAAGTTGTTGCTAAGTAGGAAGGAACCTTGTCTGAATATGCAGATGAGGCCCCAGCATGTTCTCCAGCCAGGTGCAGTGCCATGCTTCTGCACCTCTGCTGATCTGCCCACAGAGAAAAACAGGCGTCAAGCATAGCTAATGTGGCTGTGTTTATTATGGAATATCTCCATTGCTACGCTGCAGCCGTATCTATATCTATAGTGTTTTGGGTATCTGAGTGCCATGACAGATAATGACTTATTTGCATTCAGTTTTTGTGTGACAGTGTGAGCACCGTTGATCCCTTTCCCCCTGCGGCGCTTTCATGCAGCCATGCTACTGACAGTCGTGAGTGCTTTCTGCCATCTCTTTTCTGTAGTGGTTTTTTGTAGTGTTTTGTTTAGCTTTTGAAAGTGATTAAACCCTTTGTACATGAAAATCCTCTTTTATATTTCTGTCATAGTACTGCTAGCTAGAGTTTTATTTTTTTTTTCCTTTCTTCTTAAGGCACTTTGATCAGCAGGACTAGTCTGGCACCTTCTCATAGGGAGATTGCTGTAAGAATTCTTTTACCATCTTTCCTGTACTGGGGTGCATCTGCGATGACTCTTCTGATCTGTCTCCAGAGTAATTAACCAGCTTTGCACAGATTTACATTCTCTTGTATCAAGAGTTTTTCAAAGGGAATTTCAAGTTTTACTCCCTGTGTATCATAAGTAATGTTAAAAGACTTTTCTGCTGGTTTTGGATCATATTTAGATATAACTGCAATGGATAACCTTCTGTCAAAAGCTCTACTGTTTTGCACACTTGCTTGGAAATCTCTCTTATGCTGGCGATTTACCTAAAGCCATTCATTCCATTACAGCACCATATTTTAAGCGCAGTGTTAGGAATGTTTCTTTCACTGCTGTTAGTTTAGTCACATGTCCTAGATAAAGTACGTGGTACAGTAAAAATTTGCTGGGGAAAAAGAAGCCTAAATAATCTCATGTAGTTGTTAGTGCCCCACAGTGTTGCTTTGTGTGGATCCTGCAAATTTTTGTTACAGTGTTGGGTTTGGGGTTTTTTTACTTGTTTTGTTTATTTTCCCCAAAATTATGTACATTAATAAAAACTCAAGTCACATTCCCCTCTTTCTTCCTTCCTTTCTGGACCAACTATTTTTTGTAATCCTGGCAGCAGAGTGGCCCACCTTCAAAGTGGTATCTTATCTCCACAAAAGAACTCTTCAGTTTGGCAGCTTAAGTTGTTCTCCTGGTATATAGGTAGTAGAGATTCAGACTGGGAGCAGGCACCCACAATTCAGGTTTCACACTTCCTGATTCAATGTCCTAATTACCAACAGTGACACAAAGGATGTGCAGTACTGCAAATTCTGCCTTTGGCAATGTTGTCTGAATGCTGACCATAAGCCACTCATCTGTATTTAAATGCATGAATTTAGAGCTTAAATTCTTCAAAGTTTTTATGACCTGAAACTCATTATCACATAGTCATTTAAGTCCAAATGAAATAATGTATTTTGAATATGTCTCTGAGTATCTTCTTTAGGCAAGTTTAAGCTTCCTGGTGTTTAACATGCTGCCCAGTATCTAATCTGTACATCAGACTCTCTCCCATTCACTATGAGAGGATTTAAGCATTATTTCTGAGCATAAGGATTTTTACTGCTCATATTGAACACAGCATTGCTTAGCTTCATAATGCTTTGCTCCTGATCCCCATGTAGTGTAAAATGTGAGCAGCTTAAATTTCACTATTTTATCAAGGCACTTTGAAGATAAAGTGTATGTGCTGCAGAGACGGGGTAAAAGTACTCAGGTGAAATAATGAGTGGATGAGCTTAGTGCCTGCCTCAAAGGCTGAGAACCCAAAAGAGCTAATGAAGATTCCAGTGTCATTCAGTTTACATCAGTGACTGCTGAGCAGTTAGTTCCTCGTTGTCCTCTTTTCATCCTAAGGTATTTGAACAGTATGGACAATACTGAAGGTGATTGAAGTAAACTTCAAGGTGATGCAAGTAACAGATGTTGAGGTGTTGTTCTGTGCATGGATAGGAGGAGGGGAACAACCACAGGAGAACTAGTTAAAGTGTATTTTAATTATACGCACCCTTTCTGTGACAGATGACAACTCCAAAGAAGATGAACAAAGTACATTTTAGTCATATTTTTAAATTAGCCAGAGCAGTAATAGATCATATTGTGTTGGTAAATATGTAATCTTTATTTCTTTTAGTCAAAATGTTTTTTTAAAAAGAGGTTGATATTTTCATTTAGGTTTTCTTTTAATACATGAATTAGACTGCTGAAAACAATAAATTTGTATTTTTGATTCCTTACCGCTTCACTGCAGTATTTTATTCTTTAACAAAACAAGCTTTTCCATGATAGCTTATGCTACTAAGGAGGATTTTTAATTAAAATCATTATTATTTTCTTTTACTGGTACTGAATTTCTTGTCATTGCCAAAAGGACTAGCATACGATGCTGAATGTAATGCTGTAGTATTAATACATTTTTTTCATTGTATATTTGGCTGAAAGAACAAAATATATAACTGAACTTGAGAATTTTGAACCAATATTGTTTACATGTGCAAGTAGGAAAAGATGATGCACCCTTCCCTCTTCATTGTTAAGTGGTAAATTGTTGCTATGGTGATCGTTCTTTCCATCTCATCAGCTATAACCTGGTTTTCCACATCAACTGAATAGCTGCAAGCAAATCATGATCTTTATTAATTTTTTTATATCAGTTGATATTGTTTTGCTACATAGTTACTGTCTTGTCTTGGGACTTAACATCAGCATCAAGGTGCAGTGAATGTAAGCAAGATAGTTCTAATTTTGTAGTACACAAATCTGTGTATTCATTAAAGCAATCTTCATGTAGATGCCACGCATTTTAAGTGGATTTCTTAAAAGAAGCTTATTTTTGGTGTGTACAGTTAATTTATATTTTTTTATCATTATCTGAAAGATTATAAGCTTTTGTAAATATGTGAAAAACTTTGTAAAATCCCAGAATAAAGTCTCAGTTAAGCAATTTGTTGTTTGTTAGCCAAGGTGATAAAAACGGGATAGTTGTAGTAAAATTTCACAGGCCAGCTCTATTTTCTTGCAGTGTATATCAGTACACATGGTTCAAATGCAGACAGATGCCTGTGCTGTGACAACAGTATTCTGGGTGGCCTGTTGGAAAGTCACCAAAGGATGGATAGATAGATAGATAGATAGATAGATAGATAGATAGATAGATGCACATATATTTATATGCACATACAAAACTGATTTGTGCCAAGAAAAAGGACATAATGAGCATATGTGCCATCAAAATTGTGCCCTGAAGCCAGAGATTTTTGAGGAAATGGGTCAGATGTCCTGACAAACTTGGAGCCATAGGTGGGACACTGTGGTATTGCATGATAAACATGGACATTTAGAAAACCCCTGTGAACTTAAACTGATGCCTTTAAAAGTCAATATTAGTCTAAATTCACTTACGCGTTGTTCATTACAGTCAGTCTTTCATGTAAGATTTGAAGCATTGAAAAATGTAAAACCATATTGTGTCCTGCATTGCTAGACATCATAGGAGCAAGTCTGTTTTTCTGATTTTACTTATGTTCCTGTACATTTCATTTGGTTTTTGGTGGTTGCTTGGTTGTGTTCGGTTTTTTGTTTGTAGCCTTTTCCCTCTACATTTCATCTGCATGACATGTGCCTGTTTTAGATTGTGTGTCATGATCAATAAGGGAGAAGTGTCTGTCTCAAAAGAAGTTTTCTATTTATTACCTGGTTTATGGTTCACAAGATTACCTGCATGATACAGAAGTGTTCTTAAAGACTACTTGAGCCTATCATTTCATGTAAAAGCATCCTAATTATCATATATGAAAATGTAAATAAGAATTTTAGTTTCTTGATTAGTAGTCTTTTTGGTTCTGTATATGAAACTGTATTTTTCATGTCTCAAAATACTGTGCCATAGGCAGACTTCCCATTAGATGTTCCTGACCTATATTTGTAGTGAGGAACATTTTGCTGAATAGTATCAAAGATCATCTCTCAGTAGAGCAGTCTCTTAAAAGATATGATGAGAATTCTAGTAGAAATATGTGTTACCTATGGAGGCAAACTAGGAATTGGTTTGATATTTCAAGTAAGAAAGGTGTCATTGCGTAGTTTAAGTCTTACTGGATTACTTAGATCATTTGGAAGTATTTACTGCATGACTACCAAAGGATTAATCCTTTTGGTCAAAACAGAGTTTACTAAATAGCCTGTCAGAAAATACTCCATGAAAGTGAGGAATGCCATATCTCCTTCCAGCTACAGAGGATGAGAAGTACTGAGGACTAAGAAAACATATGGTAAAGTTGCTCGAGCCAAAACAACGATTACAGTGTTCTTGTAGTATCTGTTTGCTTTGCCTAACTTTATCAGGCATGGTATTTTAGCTTGTGAATCTGCTCATCTTAGTTTCATGAGCTATCTCATTGCTTAATTTCCCCTTCACTAAATCTGTATGATAGTACAAACTGAGCACCTGCAAAAGAATATATCCAACCATGAGGCATGAAATCCTTGCATATATTTCACAATCACACAAATAGACCACAGAAAGACTTTGTTGCAATGTACTAATCCTTTTTTGTTGGGGGAGGGATCCAAACAATTCCAGCATTTGGAGCAAAAACTGATTGTGAAAGAGAAGCAGCTGCTTCATGGTTTGTTGTTGCGTTTTCCTGAGTAACAAAACCAGAAAATAATTCTTCCCTGAACAAGAGCAGAATGACCGAAGACTTAATGGCTCCCAGTGCCAAAAGAAAAATTGAGTAGTCTTTATACCAAGCTCTTTCATTGCTCAACCTTCTCATTTCCTTACTTCTTTCCTGAAGCTTGTAGTTTCAAGTACTTTTTTAGCCTGAACCCGTACCAGGAACTGGCTGCAAACATGAGACATTCCTGAACGTAGGAATGGATGGCTGAGACTTAGGGAAGAAAATTTGGTTCCTTTCATCTGTGCTCTTCCTCAATTTTAAGCATACATGAAACTGTAGCTTAGCTTTATCTGGATTTTTTTGTCCTACACAGTCCCTTAAAGGGATCTAATGTGTTCCTTTTTTGTATGAATGTAATCGGGAATTTGATGACCTGGAAAAAACATATTCAGGCAAAATGCCAGCCAGCGAAGAGAATCCTCTGTACAGGAGGACCGTGCACATGGGATCTAGTATTTCTTTTTGTATTATTTCCCTTTATAATAATTGGGGTTTCTTTTAATGCTTCAGTTGCTGTTGTTTCTGAAACCATGTACACATTTATATAGTGTAAAGATGGTTCAGTAGAGGCAAACAAAATCAAAGCAAAACCACATTCCACTCGTTCTTCAGATTCCCAAGCAGACTGAGACGTCGTTTGCAGTTCATTGATCTTTTAACGGGGGCTTAGAGATGATTCCCAGACATAGGAAGTAAGTTCCCAGATGGTGAAGGTTCTGCTCTCTGTTCCAGTTGTACTTGGTTTGGGTTTTCCCCCCCTTCCTTTTGGGAGAATGTGGCAGGGCCTCTGCAGTGCCTGCATTTACCTACCCCCCTTCTTAATTGCCCCTATACGATGGTATTTTATCAAATGGCATAGGTTCACTTTATCTAATGTCTTCCTGAATATATCAGGGATGGGACTCTTGCTTTTGGAAAGCAGTCCTGTTAGACTTCCACAGCAGCTGTCCAGTGGTGAGACTCTGTAAGCCACCATGCCTTGGCACTTCAAATCGTGGTTATGTTTAGAAAAGGGAATTCTTACTCAGCCTGTCTACTGCCTCTATGCACTGAGTCATATTTGCTTACTTTACTAACACAAATACATTCTTATTGCTCCTACCATCACAGTGCCAATATACCTCCAAGCTGCAGGGTGACCTGTAATCTGCTCTATCTCATCTAGCCTCAACAGCATTGTCAGCAGTGCCTTAATTGTGTAGGATATTTTGTCCCTGATGCTTGGAATAGGCTCAGCTTGGCCTCCATCCACAAAAGAAATTGTGACGGTGTATTTTTACTTTATATGTCAAGAGGTAATTCACTACTTTGTACTTGTTAGTTGTGTCACAAGCGAACGGTCTTTGATACTACCCAAACAGTCAGAGAATTTAGGGTTCAAGGTGAACCCCAGGGGTGTTCAGCAAATGCCTGTGCTTGCTCTCCAAAGTACCTTCAGAGGCAACATCTGTGTTGAACTTGCTGTGTTTATATGAAGTGAATACTCTGAGCTGCCTACCTGTTTCCCTGTTTTTTCTCTTGGACTCGTAAGACTGCTCTGCACACAGCATTTTACTATCTAAAGGTATGATGCTTGTTTTGGCTCTGTAGTTGATACTTGGTTTGGCTCCGTAGTAATGAATGGAATTATTTTTAGCATTAAGCCAGGCTAATTTGACAGTGCTATTGCAGTTTAACAAATTAACACTTCAAATTGCCACTGCTACCATCTCTTAGGGGAGGGGTTGTTCTGAAGGGTACTACAGTTAGCAGTGGCAGCAGGCACCAGCAGCAGCAGCAGCAACAACAGTTTGTGGCTCCTTGCTATTTTGCAGTGATGCAAGCATCAGTACCGGCATGTTTTTTACGGCATGGAAACCTGCATTATGAGCACTCATGACAGAATGCCTTCTTGCTATGGAGGAGGGAATAACCGGGGCAATGCAGAAC
>JAVHNF010031771.1:928-13280 GCA_034783455.1 Micropsitta finschii | reverse complement strand
AGCATGCCTTCCAGGAGAATCTGCTCCAAGATTTTGCCAGGCACAGAGGTGAGACTGACTGGTCTGTAGTTCCCTGGATCATCCATTTTCCCCTTCTTGAAAATGGGGGTTATACTTCCCTTTTTCCAGTCGTTGGTAACTTCACCTGACTGCCATGGTTTTTCAAATATGATGGACAAATATTATGGATCAGCCATGTTGTGAACATTTTTGGCCTTGTATCTAGCCAGAATTTCCTTTGACACATCTTGTGATAATTGCCATTGTCCTTTCACTGTGCACCTCTGAGGAAAGCCTGGCACTGTCCTACCTTAGGTAGCTGATGGCAGGAATTAGGTGCCCGTTGCCAGGGTTTGGCACTGGTGCAGCTCCCTGCTCAGCACTGCCATTCAGAGGTGCCTAATCCTCCCTGCACACTGCAGTTAAGCAGCTAGCATAACATCCTGCAGTTGGTCTGGATGGACAACCCTACAACTGTGTGTTGGATTCACATTGTGGTGAGGTAACTATACCATATCCCACTGAATTTTCACCTTTGGTGTCTGTTCCCTTGCAGTTTCGCCAATTCCTGTTTAAATCTGCAACACTGCCTGAGTAAAGAACCATACAGAGTGGCCAGCTACTATTTTTTTTCTGAAAGAAAGAGATGCTTTAGAGCGGGTAGTGTCGACCAATTACAAATACTCTTCAACACCACAAATGTTTCCAAATATAAGCAGATACTCAGGAATGAATGTACATGAAAAGAGAATCTGTTTATTATGTTGTCACCTTATATAGATAAACCATTTACTGCTTTGTTTGCACTGAGATACAGGTCATCTGTAAGTAGCAGCTGTACGCCAGCTGTGTGTGTAGTTGCCTCCATAAAAATTATAGAGGGAACACACACAAACACTGCAATGTGGAAAAGAAGTTTCTCCTATTGAGCAAAGATGCAAAAGACATGCTGGACATTGTCCCTCTATGACCCATGCAGAGACACTCATCAAATGTGGTGTAAATGGGACTAGTCAGTTCCATTTTCTTTAATTGGGTTACCTGTTTATTTGGTAAAAGGATCATGGTTCAGGAGTCCCTGAGCTGGCTGCATGTAGGGCTGGAGCAGGTCCAGAAAGGCTTTGACTGAGCCTGAGCAAATGAACCCCAGTAAACTCATGTCTGCTCTTTGTGTGTACAGAAGTGGTGTTATGCAGAGGCAGCTTAGGTCTGTCAAGGGCTGACTACTAACCAGGACCTGCTGTGTTAGGATGCCTCAGCCCCCTGCTCCTGGGCTGGGGAAGCCTGCAGCCATTTGGCTGGCTTGAACCTGTCAGCTCATGCATTTACACACTGTTATTTTTGAGCTAAAATCCCTTTCTGTTAAACTTCAGTTAAATTTAATCCTTTTCCATTAAACTTCCTATTTAAAATAATTCATGATTATCCATCCCTGTGGAGGCCCAAACAGAAGCTGCTATATCTCACATCTCTGCTATTGTGAAGTTTTCCAGCTGCTCCACGCCAGTGCAGTGCCTCACCTACTGCAGAGTGCTCAACCAGACCTTCTCCTCCCCTTCACTGCAAGGTTAAAAGCCAGTTTCTCTGCCAGGTGAGGCTGCCAACACTCACTCCCAGATGATTATCGCCAGTTTCTGATACTTTGAAGAATAAGATGTATTTGGTGTACTATCAAAACCAAAGTGAAAAATCACAAAGGACCAGAGATTACCAGGAATGTAAAAATGACTGGGCCAAACCCCCCTTGTATCCGCATGGCTGAGAGTTACACGCTGGTGGTGAAAGCAAGACAATACAGTCTTCATGACAGCAAATCCATCAGTAACATAAAGTGCTTCTGCCTGTTTGTTTTTTGTTTTTTTTTCTCTCTCTTACATGGGTTAACTTGCTAATGTTTGCTTTAATTGTTTTCTGCAGGATTTATCAACAGTGGATTAAAGACTAGATTATAGGGCATGCAGTATTGGTTTGCCTCTTGTGGTATCCAGTGCCTGCTCTATAGTTAAGATGTTTGCAAGACCAGGTCTAACTAACAATATATACAAGCACTTGACAGCAATCTTTTCTTCAGACTTTCTGTCTGAGATTATTCAGCACTGAAAGATTCAGTCTCTAATACTGCATTTTTCTTCTTGAGCCAGAACTTTATAACTCCTCAAAGAAACCTTACCCCGTATTAATATAATAGACAATTACAAATGCTCTTGCCTCACATACTGTCCTCAATGCATTCATGATGTTAAATGTGGTGCTTTGAGCTGTTGCTTGGACCTGTGTGGTTTCCTAAAGACATCAACCCTGCTGTCAGAGACAGTGATGCCCTGGTAGAAGATCTGACAACAGAACCTACAATCCTCTCTTACTGTCACTCCCCTCCTGGCCCTGACCACTTAAACTTGTGCTGATGAACCAGAAGCCTGTTGCCAAACATTCTCAGGAGCCCCATAGGATTGGCTCAGCAGACTCATTTGCTGACTTGGAGAACCTCCTAGGAAAACTGTCTCAGGAAAAAGAATAAAATATAGGATAAGCAAATACCTTTTTGGCAATAAAAGCAGAGCTATGCCTGCTTAGTTTCAGAGAATCAGTTTTTAATGTGGTATTTCCATGGGTTCTTCTGCTATTCTTGTCTAAATTAAACTGTCACCTGTACAGCTTCCTGTACCAACATACAGGAAATATGTTGGGTGCTGAATGCAATTCAAATATCGGTTTGAGAAAACAAAGACTCCTAAAAAAGGAACTGGATGTGCAAAGATACATGTTGCAAGGCCACATTCTTTCTAAGGGTAGCATCTAGGCTGCTGATGACACACCAGGTTAAGAAAATAATCAGCCACATCTCCAAAGAATGTTCTTCTGCATTTGTTTAATTCTTTGGGACCTACATGTAAATACAGACTTTAATTCTTTAAATCTAGAAGACCAGATGAGCAATCTTATTTCTTTCACTTCATCTTTCAAATCACAAAGTTAGGGGCCATGGCTTTGTTTTATACTTTGCTACAGGACAAGAAAAGCTTTTCTGGGCATAATCTTTAAGACAGAGGATCGATTTCAAGACATTTGTGTTGAAAGTTACAGTAAAACATCCCCAAATGCTTTCTCTGTGTACTGACCCCTGCAATTTTGAAAATCATATACCTTGAGCCAAAGGGCTGGGGTGCCTGTTAAAGCAGTAATGTGTGCTCTTTTGCCTGGGATTTATTAAAACCAGTGGCAGATTCTGAATATATTGTCAAGGGTTAATTTTATATCTCCCTGGGGCCTCCCCCTAAGCATTTTTTCCCAGATCTGAATGATGATCTGACTACTATTAATGGCTCTGTAGCACCTTCTTCCCCCCCCCCCCAACCCCCCAAACATTTAGAATGCTGCCAAGCTCCGTTCTGCTTTCACTGAGTGCATTACTCCTCAAATTTCCTTAATGCAACACGTGGCATGTGCTAATGTACCTAGCCTGTGCCTTTGATTTCAGCCAGGAAATCTGCCCTGCTTTTCTCTCAGAGGCTCTTACGTCCACTGCAGAGGTGTTGTAGGTGCTCAGGAGCAATTGCTGAGCTGCCATAAATTAGAGGCAGGCATATTAAGGGAAATTTAAATGGATCCTGGTTTCCTCCAAACTCGAGTGGTGAAGGAGCTTCATATGCTGCTGAGCTACCCTTGGAGCAAGAGGAAAAACTGCCAAGAGAAACCCAGGACAGAAAGCTGAGAGAGGAAACCACCAATGTTGTCCCAAGCTAAGCCATCATTGCTAATGAGTCACATGTGTTTAATGATGCTCGTTTTAAAAAAAATATGCTGGGTGCTCAGAAGCAATAAGGTTGAAAAGTTATTATGCAAAAGTTCAGGAAAGAGTTACATTACTGCTCATATGGAAGCTGGAACCACAGCTCCAGTTAGAAATGGATAAAGGGTGGGGTTTTAATTGCTTTTTTTAAGACCCCAAAAAGAACTGTTTAGGGTGTTTATCTTCTTTTTCAACTTGTGAAAAATTTTGGACACTGAAAATTTTAGTTTCTCTTTTAATTTCTTCTTCCTTTTTTTTTTTTTTTCCCAGTAAGTACATGAAGGTAACTGCAGGCAGGTTAAGGATTTTCTTTCCTCTCACAACAAGCAAATGATATATTTTTCTTTTATTCTTCTGTAACTTTTCTAAAATTAAAAATATAATTGTAAAAATATAAGTGTCAGAAAGGAAAATTAAATAAAAAGATGTTATTCTGCCGTTTCTCTGAGCTCCTCCTGTTCCCATAGTAATGCTTCCAAGGATGTGAAAGCTTTGAGAGGTTGCAGAATAACAAAGCAGGGTTAGAAGAGGGAGAAAGAAAAGGGGGGAGGAAAAAACCCCAAACACAGAAAAGAAAACCCAAAGAAAAAGTTTCTTTTAGCACTAGTTTTCCTTCTGTCATAGTCTAATGGACACCGAGGAAAGAACTTCCTCCTGACATTTGGAAAATCTGAAACAGAAAAATGCCTCATCTGATTATTAAAAGCTTTTACAAAACTATTGGTTTTGAAAGGAGACTTTGAGTAAAATTCTTATAAGCCCAATTGAAAATTTATGGTCCTAATAATAAACATGGATCAGAATCATTCTTGTTCTGCTCATGCTTATCCAAGTGGTTTAGAGTTAGAAACTTATATAATTATGCTAGAAGACACCAGTGCATGACTTAAGATATTTTCTGGATGCCACTGACAATGATGTGTAATGCATTGGGCCCAAAATGTACTGTTTATATACTATTTGATTCCAACTGTTACATACTGATATATACATATATACAGTGATATATACATACACACACACACATACAAACATATCTCCATACACATCTGTGTATTTATATGTATGTTTGTGTATACATATGTACAAAAGTTTTATGACCTAAATTAGAAATCAATGTCCAAACCTGTGAAAGAAAAACAGGTGTCAATCTTTATGTTCTTTTTCTGCCTTTCAGCTTCTTGCTGTGTGGTTCTAGGATGCAAATCTAGGAGAAGTCAAGAACTTCAGAGATTTGAGAAGGTGAGGGCTTGGGTTTGCTTTGGGCTTTTTTTCTAGAATTTTGAAACAAAGTTCTGTGTTGACTTATTGAGATTTTCAGGGGGAACTGTGAACTCTAAACACCGTCTGAGTTGTGCTGCTATGACAAGATATAGTAAGAAGTAACTGCAGTATATGAAGTTGTATTTGGAACATCTCATGCACTTACATTTCCAAAAATGTCATATTAACCCAGTTCATACTTGCAGTCAGTGTGATTCCTTCCCATTGCCTTCAGAGAACTTTGGATAGCTTAAAATATTCACTTTACTATGTAATTTGCATGCAACTGCAAACAAGGAAGGGAGGGAAAGAAACCCTAAACTTCAACATGTGGAGAAATAAGAGGAACAAATCCCAGTTGCAATCAAGTGCCTACTTTCATCCTCACCTTTCCTCTTTTTTTCTCACCTAGCTGGCACAGAAACAGCCTTGGAAATGATGCAGTTTTGTTTCTGACTTTTGAAGCCAATCTAATGTCCTCAGTCTTACAGGATAACGTAATCAGTTTCATATATATCCGTACTTCCTGAAAAGTTTATGGATTTGAATATGAGGGAGTCAAGAGCCTGAGGGAGCCTGGAATGTTAGAGAGTCAGGAGCCTCTTTCACAGTATTTGTGGTCTAACCTGAAATGGATGGTACCAGAAGTTTCAGAGGAGAGCCTACTACTAGGAATTCTAGGGATAATTTGCGAATGGTGGAGTTTAATTTGTACGAGACTGGAAAAGGCCCCTTTTTTGTGCAGGCGCTATTCTGGAAGCCATTTAGACATGCCTGTTATTTTAAGACTTGCTGCTGCTGTTCCTTTTGACCTCCCTGTACTTCTGCAGTTCAAACCAATCACACTCTTCTTCTAGTTGGCCCCTTCTGGCAGTGAGCAGATATTTGCAGTGGCCTGAGGAGGAGGTACAACTGCTCCCTACAAGCAGCCCTGGCCTCATACGACCTGGAATGCCACAGGTCTTTGACAGGATTAGTACCAACACTCCCACCAACTGATTTTATACCAACTGAGAAGCTTTTTCTTAAATAGTCCCGGTATTCCGGAAATCTTCACATTCAGCCTTTATCTCACAAAAAAATGCTGAACACAAGAGTGACCTCTGTACTGCCTGAAGTCAAGCCCTAAGGAATTTAGTACTTGCACCTCTGTGAGCCACTTCTGACCTTCTTGTGATGGGATAACGCTGATATATGGTGCCATTTTTTCACCCCTTTTGTGGAGCTGAGTTTTATAAATACCTGGGGTGATTCCCATTTGTGTACTGGGAGGAGTTCTATGAGAAAAAAGAAGAGCAGTTAGAAAAAGTAAGAATTAATTGCAATTATCTATGAAAAGGGAGCTCACATTTGGTTCTGCATGCAGTAGGATATCTGGTTTTAAGCAATAAAGAGTGTTTCTAGAGATGATCAACAGCCTCAGGCAAAGTCCATTTTCCTTGGTCTTACCAAAGAAACACCATCAACTATAACATTGTACCTGAGGTGAAGATTTTAAGGAAGGCACCAGTTAAGGCACTATTTTAAGGAAGGCAGAATAATTAAAATAGCCTACTGAAAGCCTGGGGATGGTGACTGGACCTAAAATTCAATGGGGAGTTTGCGTAAGAAACATCATTGACCTTCTTATCAACCCATGTTTATCAACAGCTGGGCTGCTGTATTGCATCAGCTGGGATTTCTTCATTTTATCAGGTACAAGATACTGGGAATCATGACAGGACTGGATGCTATGGTTAAGTCTGTGTGACTCTTTTTAACTCAGATTTAAAAGGCCTATTTTCTTGCAGGTGATTGAATTCTCACCAGCAAAGGAAAGCAGAGAAGATGCATGACGTTTTGATGCCTCAAAGGCTGCAGTGAAGAGTTACCTCTTTGTCAAAGAGAGGTAGTCACTGGTTCTATGATGGTTTGTCTAACTGTGAAAGGACTGAGAATATGTAAGGAATGGGTCAAGACAGGAGAGGCAAGATTGCTCCATTTAAAATACTGTCCTCAATAAAGACATCCTCATTGCTCTACATAGTCAGCTTTCTATGTGCATTAGGTTTGAATCTTTTCTACTGAAAGGTGTCAAATGAAGAAATGTTTCAACAGGAGAAAAATCTATCCTATTCTATGGATGTCTATGGGTCTGCATAAAGAAAAACCCGAGGGCAGAGTTGGTATAAAATGGTGAAAAACAGTGATGAAAAATCTGTTTTCCTGTTCAGGGTTTTTAAGAAGTATTTATAAGAACAGATGGTGGGCAGCAGCAGAACATGTTCACTTTTATCAAGACATTTGGCTGACAAGCACAGACTGAAATGCATTTCTTTATTTCTCGACTTAATAATTTTAATTAGAGGCAAAAGGTGTGGCAATCTCATTGTCTGGAGGCGTATGTGCAATATTGTCTTGGTTGGGCAGGACTGGGTGGGAGAGAATATCACTGCCTCTAATGAAGGGTGGTGCATATCTGTGCAATCTCTATTTTTTTTTATTGTCTGGTAATCTAAAAAATGCAAATTCTGAATCCGCTATTGCACAATGTACATAGAGGTACACTGAGGCTATGCTTTCAGTTAGTCAGAGAACAAAAACATGACTGCAAAATGTGTGCAAGCAATACCATGCCACTGGAGAAGAAAGGCTTTGTAGAAATAGTGGGACATACATTTATTATCTTGAGGGGGAAATTTCAAAGCTACCTATGTAACTTAGCAGTCTCTGGAACTCCTCCACTATTTAAATAGTTTGAAAATCTCACTTATTAACTAGTCATTTTGAACTTCATATACTCTCTCTCCCTAAGAACATCGAAGTGTTCTGGAAATAGTAAGCAAGAATCATATGCTCTAACCAGGTTTAATGCTGTTTTTTTTCATTTACCCTACGTATCTGTGGTCAAATTTATTTTTTTGCAGAGCTGCTTGCATGGGTGATACTGTTCTAGTCCTTATGGTCTGCCAGGTAAATGATATATGGTGCGTGTGATGCATCACAATACATATGCACCCAATAAACCATGGGGGTTTGTTACATAATATGTACTTTCAAACTTTAAGTACATTGTTAAGTTTTGGCAGGGGGGACTGATCAACAGTCTGATTATCAGTTATGTCAGAGTAGTGAAAACTAAATAAACCAGTATCCATCACTCCTCCCTTCCATCATAGACCTTTCAACTATCAGATACGTGACTGAACCTGGAGGAAGAGGCAGCCACATTTTTTCATGATGACAGTGCTTTGGGAAGTGCCAGTGCTTAATGATCTGCAGTAAACCAGGGGAAGCAAAGAAGTCAAGGCCAGCCTCTGAAAAAGCTATATGCACAATATTCCTCATATCAAGCTGTCTGCATTTACCAAACTATCAGAATACTGTGTTGCTTATCTGTGCTGGTTAACTGAACTGTTAAGAGACCAATGATAACAGAAAACAAGCTGAAGACAGATCAGAAATTTTAACAGCTAAAGCTGAGAATTTCAGCCTTATTTTACTTTGCTTGTTTTGAGGAGACACTGTCTGTAGGCACATGCGCTTGTCTTTGTTCAAAGTTTTTAGACATTAAGTACAATGCCATCCTTAATCAATGCATGTTGCTTTTTTGATGCTAGATCAGCAAACCCTGGTGGTTTGTAGCAGATGGGCATCTCATCCTCTGAGGAACTGTTATGGGTTAGTGGATGCAACTCCAGCATTAAACTAGGTGCAGAGGTGGGACTGAACTCTTCCTTAATGTGCTGTCTCATGGTCCATGCCCCTTTTGGGAGATACAGTACTGTACTGCTGTCCTCTGAGAATGGGGATTTTACCTGTGGAGAAGTAATACCAGACTTAATTCTCCCTTCCTCCAGATCTGTGCTCAAGGAGCGCAGACTGGGTATTCTCTGATAAACTAACACTGTTCTGGGAAACCCCTAGTTATTAACAAATAAGGATAGATCTTTTGAACTATGTGTCTGTTGGTTATATTTGATTGGAAGGGCAGGTCAACACTAAAACAATTTACATTTCAATAAAATAATATTACTTCATATTTTAAAAGGTTTAGAGTGCATAGAGGCCATTTTTTTTGGATGAGAGGCTGTTTTGCAGACAGCATAGTCTGTGTTCCATAGTTCTATGTGTACCTGCTTGTAAGACATTGTAATACATAAAGTATTAATTGTAAATATTAACGTAGATATCCAAAATCTAGATAAGCAAATCCAGGTTCAAACACAATGCCTTGCACCTGATTGAGGAAGTGCTAATGACTGATTTTCTGGCCTGTGTTAAGCAAGAGGACTGAGTGAAAGACCCCCGAATTCATGACTCCTGCCAAGAGGAAATTTTTTGCACAACTTGTTTTCTACACAATTTGAAGGCCTACCTTTGTACTCAAATAACTTCAGATTGCTCTTATAAGCAGATTGACACATGTATGGGGGTTTGAAGATCTGAAGTGGCACAACTGGCACTATTCCACTGCCTTGAGAAGAGCTACTTTGGTTTACATGTGGTGAGATGCTGGCTCTGAGCATCCAGTGTGGTTCACTATTTGTCTGAGATGAAAATGTAGATTTTGCTGGTTTACAGGGTAGGAAGGGTGTTATCTCCTATAGGGTGTGTTTGATCAGTTATGTTTCATAGAAGCTGTGTACTTGTTTTAAAAAGGGAGATAAATGGTTTACTAGTAACAAACTTGTCTCACCCCATCTAATCACCTGGCGTAAAAGCTGTTGAAAACAAATTTGCTCATTCCTGTGTGGAAAAGTATCAACATCAAACCTTAACCTTTCCTGAGACTACAGCAGTCTTGTTATCACTTGTTTTTGTTGCTTCTCTTACTGATTGTGGCCAACTATCAGTAAATAAATATCTTCCTGACCATAAGCTGATTTATAGGTAAATTAGTCAGATTTTGCATGGCCTCCATCTGCTCTTAAATTGAGTAATATGCCACACTGAAAATAGATCCACTGACTTCACCGTTACGGATGCATCAGATCATCTCTCAATGCTTAGCTAATTCACATGCTCCTATATCAAAGGCAGGACATTACTTGTAAGTTTATTTTATCTAAGATGGAATTAATACAAATCAGCTGACTTTGTTTTATGTGATATAAAAATACTGCAAGAATAAGAATAAAAAGTAAAGCACCAAGTTTTTCCATTTGCACACACGGATGTCGGGATGAACTAGAATGTGTAGCACAATTCACATTTTGGGGGTGTAATTTCTACACTTCAGCCATTTTGCTGTTGCCTGGGGCTGACTGGTGACATAGGTGATGGACCTGTCTGTCATGGTACTGTCAGAGTGGCTGCCTAAAATGGGCATGAAGCATGTCCTGCAAGCTGATGGCTGTACCCTGGTGGTTTGGTGGGTTTCACCAGGGGCTTTACTCCTTTCACTACTGCAAAGGAAATACAAACGCTCTCAAGTACCTTTTCTCCAGCCACCTGCTTGCCTTAGAGTTGGGCTCTTAGAGTTGCTCTTTGGGAGTTCAGAGGTCCATCAAGTGCAAGATATCTTTCCAGACAACTTCCCAGATCAGCCCTGAGAGCAAAGGCTTGAAACTGAGCTTCTTGTCTCCTTTCCACCCCATTCATTTCTTTCAGACAGGCTGAAAAGAGGGCAACGTCAGCAGAGGCTGGTGCTGAGCAGGCAGTTTTGGAGGTAAAGAATTCCAGTATGACTGCATGCTGACAAGTATCAGATAAATTAATTGCCTGTGTCTTGACAACGAACCCTACATAATGCAATGAAGGAGGACTTGTGGCATGGGGAATGCTGTGCACTCACCTGACATCATCTTGGAAGGTGTTCAGGAGCAGGATAACAATAGGGCATTACTCCTTTAAGGAAAAGAAAAAGTAAAATTGTGAGCCCAGCAAGAAGCCATCAGGGTGAAACTGAAAGCTATCTTAACACAATGGCTGGGGATAGCAAAATGTTTAATTTCTCCTTTTATTGCAGTTGACAGAATTACAGGGAAGAATAGGGTTGATGCATGGGTGCAGCCCATGAGCTATGCCTCTTTGAAAAACTGGGCTAGTATGTTCTGACTTTGAGAGGCTCTGTCTTGCTCATGCTCTTTCCTTCTAACACACCCAGTACTGATTGTTGGAAATTCCTATTTACTGTTCAGCCTCTCTGGTTTCTCATTTTTTTCTTGTACAATTACCGTTTGTACTCTAGTGAGCTGTAACTATTAGGTCAGAGCACAAACTGTTGGTTGTATACATGCAGAGATGCTGAACAGGGACAAACCAGGAGGATGTTTCAATTCCACATACCTAATTTGCATATAACCATGCAACACACACTGCATGTGCAACTTCTACAGCAGAAATAGTTTGCTCTCCTCATATTATGCTTGAAATGCAGCTTTTCTTCTGTCACCATCTCATTGTCATCATTGTGACTTGGAAAAAGAGCATGCATAGGGCATGACAGTTCACTGGGAGCTCAGGGAGGAGAACACTATGAAATTGGATTAAACTGGCTCTGAAGAACGAACAGTGGAAAACTGGCAGTTAAGTTTTGGTGTCTGGCATAGCATTACACTCCCACAGCACCTAAGCATGCATGTTACCAAAATGATTCAAGAGGCAAAAGCTGAGGTGATATACAAAGCATAGAGCAGACTTTCCACATACAGTTTATTTAATTCCATTAACTGATTTAATGGTCATTTGTCAGAGGGAAGTCTATTTGCTAAAACAACCTAGGTAAATATGATTGATTGTCCTTTTCAGCTTCTGCAATTTCATTATTTAATGCTGCCATTTCAGATATGGATTTCAGATATCAGAAGGGATAGAAGGAATACGGGAAAGAAGTGACCATTTGACTAAGCTTTACATCATTGACTAAGCAATTAGAATATTTAAGAGGCATATTTGGGACTCAAGAGACTAAGGAAACACTTGTTATATAAAAACTCCTCCTGTGATGTAAATTCCTGTATGCCAACTGCTATATAGCATCCTTATTATTAAGCGATATATGAATGGCAAGGTGAAGTCATATAAGGAGTGTTTCCTGGTTTTTTTACACTCAACTATATAATGTATATATGCATTCTGCATGTTCAAAACATTAATTAAATTATATTAAGTAAAATCTATATTTTGGGAGGGAGAATTTAACTTGATTACAGCATAATAACCCTTAAGTTAATTCACTGGAATTTAGAAAACACTCCTATCATACAACTCTGTTGCTAGTACCAAAAAGGAACATGTAATGTAAATTACATTATGGCAAGTTGGTGGCAAAAAGCACCAAACCCTCCCTCATCTACTTCCCCAGCCAAAATTATT
>JAVHNF010031766.1:16887-33054 GCA_034783455.1 Micropsitta finschii | reverse complement strand
TCACCTTCAGTTTTAGCTCAAAACAATTCTGAAAGTGGGTGGCTTTAAGAGGAAAACCAGTTTCTTTTCCTGTGCAAACCTTCTGCCCCAGGAACCTGAACCTTTTAAAAGTTCCAAATAGATTTTAGCACTAAATATATTTGCTACAACTTGAAAGATGTAATGCCCTGACTCCATTTCCATTGCTTACTTCATAGCTGTCCATGGAACAGTTCATGTAACAGTCAAGTACAGTAGTTTAAGAACACAACTGCAAAACCTGATTCACAGAATCACCTCGCTTTTCTACTTGAACCTATGTGGGTTTCTGAAAACGTTATGCCACATTAATGTCCATCAGTGTAATGCCTGTGTAAGGGAATCCTGGCTTTTTACACACATGGATCTGAAGATCAAGACCAGCTTTTGATAATTACATACAAACCATTTTTTGCTCTAACACACCTTTGGTCATACCTGTTTAGCATTTTTAACCATACAATAGTAGCCTTTCATCCCCACCCTGTCATTCAAACACACAAACAGTACTACTTTTAGGTAGGAAGCATAATCTCAGCCTCATGCAAACCTTGTAGAAAAGAGCTGCACTGGAAAAAATACTTACTCCAAATACAAACAGCAGTTTTCTACAGAGGATCAGCCAATTCATTATTAGTTTATGCTACACTTCAGTGTAATAGAGTGCTGTTCTACTGGGAATGGTGTCCCTCATAAATTACTTTCAGCCTGATTGGGATGCGGATAATTCCATGGCACTTTTGAGAAGTAATATGGTATAATCCCAGAATCCCAATTAACATGCCATTCCCGCTACATTTGATGTTTAAGGCGGTATACAAGAGGTATTGCTGAGTACAGCTATAGCTGCTATATTAACCTATGAAGATTGTGTTACCTATACCTCATTCTATGCTCTGTAAAACATTAGTGGCCATGAACTATGCAGGACACTTAAAAAAAATAATAACTTTGTTGTTAACATTCCTGTGACAGGTATTTTTGTTCCTTTTTTCCAAGTTAACTGACATGTGGCCCTTATTAGCTATCAAGGAGAGATATACAAGAACTAAAAAAGCGAGGCATGGAGCTTTTATACATTTGCAGCTTTGAAAACAGTTTCTTTTCACAGTGTTAAAAAGCAGTATTTCTCCACTCCAGCTCTGCTCTAAAATTAACAGCTGTTGTGGTTTATGTGATGCAAAATTTATGGAAGATGAGTGATCATTTTTACTTTTGAAGTGTTTAGCTTGTCTCAGTCAGCACATACACTAGTAAGTGCCCTTTAAAAATCCCAGGTATGAGAGTGTAAGACACAGGTCACACTTGCACTCCAGGCACCAGCCTCTCACATTCCAGAGCTGCCATTTCTTCTCATTTTGAACAGTTCTACGCAATGACCAGCTAACCCTGCCAAATCATTTAGGGTTTTATCTTTTCATAATGCATGTTGAGGTTAAAAACCCTGAGACCTTTTAAGATAGCATTGACTGGCAGCATGATTTCCTTGAAATAGTTCAGAAGGGGCAAAAGAGTGACATGAAAATACTTCATTTTAACTGTAGCCGTCTGGAGATATGACTAGAGAAAGGTAATTTTAAGAGGTAATTTTAAATTTAACTATATGGAGTGCTTACAGTTATCCAGTGATTAAAAAAAAAATAATAATTGGGTTATCTCAGAGACTTGTCCTCTTTGCTCTCTGCTCCATCTGCCCAGACACAGAGTCCTCTAACTGTACAGCAGATGGTTTACTGGCAGCCCACAGCAACAGTCTTTCAAAAGGTGTTAGTCTTGAGTCTCCTAATCAGTGAGAAATTAAACAATTAACCCCATAATCCACAGTAGAGACACAGACAGAAACCTGAAGGAAGATTGCTATTCACAGAAAATATCAAGTAAGACTAAGAATGGTGGCTGGAGACCTGCCAGGTTTTGCAATCCAACCTGCCATCATCCTTCCATCCATCCATCCATCCATCCATCCATCCATTCTTTGCCTTTCGGGGCATACCACTAGCTTAGGTAAGAGGCCAAACCAGCTGTCTGCTCCTCAGTCATGATCTCTGCAAAGGGCTGGTTTTAACTGCTCAATTGACACAGGTACTATCATTTCTTAAACCCAGCACAGCCTTAGGCAGCTTCCCTGCATCCAGTACCTGGCTTGCATCAGCTTGCTGACAGACCTTACTGTCTGTAGCAGCGCTACATGTGAATGTATCAAAGTCCACTGTTATGTCTTGAACATTTCTTTCATTGGCATTGTCAAAGCTATTTTTACCGTGTAGCTGTTTAAGGTGTTTCCTCAGAACGGGTTTATGCGCAAACACCATGTCACAGTAGTTACACTTGTGGGGCTTGTCCCCACTGTGCAAGTTGAGATGGTCCTGTAAGGAGCATTTCTGAGAGAACGTTTTCCCACAGATCTTACATTGGAAGGGTTTGATGCCTGCGTGCACTCTCATGTGCCGGTGGAGGTTGCCCTTCTGAGTGAATGTCTTGCCACAGAGCAGACACATAAATAGTTTATGCATCTTTAAATGATTAGCATAGTTTTCCAGATGCCGAAATACTCTTGTGCACTTTGGACACTGATGGTGCCACTGGAGACCTTTGTCTAAACCTCGATTGTTGGGCCCAAACATATCTTTAGAGGCCAGAATGATGTTATCACTGCCAGCATAGGAAAGGGCATAGTTGTGGAGGTGGTTTTGCTCTATTTCACTTGCCCTGTTTTCAACAGTGGAGTTGATAAGAAAGTGTTGAGGCTCCGAGGAATGCAGAGCAGTTTGTTCGGAAGAAATAAACTGGTTCTGATCCTTCTTATTTCTGACTTCTGTTACCTCCCCAATGGACTCCACCTTGATGATCTGAATATCGCTATCCTCCATATCCATACTGTCTTCCGAAGGTTGGATACAAGGTGAATCTTGCTGCAGGGAGTCGTCATCTCCTTGATGTTCCTTCAGCTCAGAGGAGTCACTTTGCTGTTCGCACTCTTTACTCTGCAGCGGTTGCTTCGGTTTTATAAACTTCCAAAGGGCCTGCGTACATCGTTCAACAATGTGGCTCATCTGCAGGAAGCTTGCAGCAGTCAAGTAGTTTACCAGCTCCATTTCGGGAAACTCCAGAATGCCACTGTAACAGGATAGGAGCAGCTGCCGCCCCACTTCCGAACTCTGCAGTATAGAGATTTTTACTTCTCTGGAGTCATTCAGTAAGAACTGATCTCGTAAAAAGGGAGAGCCAGCAGCAAATACAATTTTATGCCCATGAACTTCAACATCATCTATATGAACCACGACATCACAAAACTTGTTTTCTTCCCTCAGTTTGTTCATTTTCTGTAGCATTGAATCCCCATAGTTGTCAAACTTGAAGTGAAGAATATCTGATCTTTCTGACATTTTGGCACACCTGAGGAAAAGCAGCAAGAAAAAAACACACCAAGTGAGAACTTTTTCATTTTCTAAAATGTAACTTAGAAAGGTCTAAAGCAATAACAAAGTGTGTGTTTAATCAGATATTACATCCTAAATAAACACTAAAGCATGTGACAAGTTAAAAGAAGAAAAAGACAATCAAGTTTACATGTTGCCTTACAATAGCTTTTACCTTTTTTTCATTTAAGGCAGCTTTGCTATAAAGTAGAGGTGCTATGGAAGGAATTCTCCTGAAACTGTATCCTAAAGAGTTAAGATGTTTACCACACTATTTATTTTGAATTTAAAGGGAAGCCATGGCAGTAGTTTTAGCAGCCTTAGTTCTTGTTAAGGTTTACTTCCACATTAAAACTCCTCAGATTTTGTCTTTACTAAATAATGACATTCCTTTAGCTTTTGGTTTCTGATTTCCTTTAATGCCTAAAGAACTTTTATTGATTCAAATAGATTCAAGGCTAGATAGAACTTTGCACTTGCCAGACATACAAACACCTCTCTTAATATGAATTGTGCTTCTAGAATCCCTGTTCTGTATACTAAGGCAATGTAGGAAGTCTTGTTTGTCTTCTTTGGCAGGTCATTCCTCTAGAAAGTTTGTTCTTGTTTGACAGTACTTGCAATGAAGAATGGTGGCATTCCCACCAAACAAATACTAATCTTTTGACTTTTAACAGTTCTTTTAAGAGTTTTTAGGAAGCTACACTGATTCTCAATGAAACACTGCTCACGCAATCCTGCCAGAGAGCTGGGATTGCAGGAAGTGGAGAAATCACAGACACTACATGATGCAAGATTTGGTGAGATAAAAGTAACAAAGCAAAGCAAAACTGACACCTCAAACCTCTTACAAACACCACACAAAGCCTGAGCAGAAGCTTTGAAGTTTATAGATAAAAGCAGATGCTGCTCTCTTGGGGCGTGAGATGTCAGCTCTGTGTATACAACAGGAAAGCATATGAATTCACACGACAAAGATTCACAGAGGAATACTTTTAGGACTATCTGTTGACAAGGAGGATTGTTGTAGATTGCTGATCAGATATCAGTCAGAGATGCGACCTCGTCACTACTCAAGCCCATCAAGTGTATCTTCAAGTGTACAGCATGCCAAAATTGCAACAGGATTTCAGAAGCCTTCTGAACCAAGAGACCCCAGAGAGTTCGGAAGCACGGGCAGCACCGTCCTGCAGTACAACCAGTTCTGCTAAGCCTACAAGTAGAGCCACCAGTCTTCCGACTCAAGTTCAGTTCCCACTCCTACTGATCTCCAGGAGGAAAAAGCGATAAAATGACCCTAAGCCCTCCTCAAAACCGTGCTCAAAACCGCGCCCAAAGGCGAAGCAGCCCCGGCCCCTTGGGAAGGAGAAAGAAGCAGGTACCTGCAGCGCCGGGCCGCGTCCCCTCGCTGGCACCCGCGGCCGCTCCCACCGCAGCGCACGCCGCGGCCTCCGGCTACAGACCTAGAGAGGGGAGGAGAGCCGCCGTGAGCCGCCGCCCGGGCCTGCGGCCTCCCTGCCCCAGCGCCGGGTCGGGCCCAGCCGCCAGCCGCGCCCCCCGGGCGGCCCCTCGTCCCGCCGCGCCCTCGGCCGGGCCGGGCAGCTCTGCGAACCCGGCCCGCGGCGGCGGCGGGAGCAGCGGGAGCCACGGCCCGCTCCGGACCCCGCTCGGGGGCAGCCGCCCGCGTCCCGCCAGCCCGCCGGGACCTACAAGCGCCGCCACCGCAGCCCAGGACGGCGACTCGGAACCGCATTGTTCGGCCGCCGGAAGCGCTCGGGCGCCCTCCGCCCCGCACCCGGAAGCGCCCGGCGGGGCACCGCCCCCTCTGGCCGGTCACGTGGTGGGCGGCAGCGGCGGCGGCCCAGGCCCGGCACCGGGAGGCGGCGGCGGCGGCAGCCGGGGTAGGTGGGGCTCGTGCTGCCGGCGGGGTCCCATCCGCCCGGTCCCTCCGCCCTCGGGCCGCCCCTTCCCGCCGCTGCCCGGCGGTCCCTGTGAGGTGCGTGCGGGCGGGCGCTGTCCCTCCGCCGTTCCGGGGCTTCACCGCCGCTCGCTGCCCCTGGCCGGCGAGCGGCGTGCGGGAGGTGGGGGCTCTCCTGCACCTCGTTACCGGCGTGCCCTTCCCTTGCCCACCCGGGTCGTGTCTCCGTCTCGCACCCTGTCCTCTCCGCCCGCCGGGGCCGCGGCATCGGCGCGGGTGGCAGTGGGAGCGCGACCGTGATTCCGCCCCGGCCCGCACAGGGCCGGGCGCTGCCGGGTCCCCGGCTCGGGTCCGCGCCAGGTGGGGAGCTCTGGGCCCGGCCTGTCCATTCCAGCTCCCTCGGCTCCGTATGGCTGGACAAGGGTGACCCACCTTGCTCCCAGGCCCCTCCCCGCCGTGAAGCCACCAGTGCTACCGGGATCCCTCTGAGCCCATACCTGAGCCGCCGGAATTCACTCGCGCGGTGGGACCGTCCGGTTCCGGACTGCGCTGGGCTCCTCCGGGACCGCCGCTGCGGTTTACTGGTTTACGCGGCTGGGCACCCGCTTCTCTTCCCGTGGCCCGGCTGCGTTGGTTGGTGCCTGTTGCTTCCAGGTGGATCCTAAAATGTGTCATTTAGTTGCGTCCAGCGGGCTTTACTTGGTGTGTGTCCCGCAAACTCGGTGTTCCTCTCGGGTTTTTTTTCCGACCTGCTGTCAAGGAGTCGTTTGCTTCACTTAAAACGGCCTTTGAAGATAATTTTTAAGGGCTGATTGTGTCAGGGGTGAAAATTCAGTGTAAACAAACAGGCTGTGTTAAGTTGGCAGAAAATCACCCAAGAGGAAAAAGTAAGTCAAAATCGAGCTGGTAGAAGTAGACCTTTTGTCTGTGTAGTTTTGTCTGTTCGAGGCATGTTGTGGGAGAGGATAAGAAATAAAAATACTTAGGTTTGGAGAGACAGAAAAAAAGATGCTTATTTCTTAAAGACAAGTTGGAGATGAAGTTGTGCTTACCTGTACTGTTATACAGGTACAGCGTGCTATGTATCCCCTGTTTTGTTCTACTTACAGGTTGTGTTAAAGCAAAACTTGATGGGATTTCTTGAGATTTTGAGCAGGTTTATTAGAAAAAGTGTAACTGCATAGACTGCCCCATTGCTGATTCAATTACAGAAACACTGTATTCTTTTTAAAGGCCTCTACTTACCGTTAAAAGGTCAAGGACCTGAGCAAACTTATTTTTGTGTACAGAGTAAACAAATTAACAAATGGAGCTTGGCAGCAGGTTTCCTTCTGTTCTCCTAATCCCAGTGCAGGCAGCTTTTCGTAGCATGCACCCAATGCAACTCTCCTTTTGCAGTTCTTTCACAGTGTAGTTTGAAAGCGCTCTGTTTGGTGAGCAAAACACTGTTTCTCTTTGAATCCTAATGAGGGAGGAACTCCAGAAATATATAGAGCATCGTGGTAGGAGTTTGTTTAGCCTCTGGCTGCGCTCATTGCCTTTATCCCAGGCTCCAGTCTGTGTTGTACCCTGTGTGTCCCAGTTCCCCTGTGCAGACAGCTCAGAGATGTGCCTGATGGAGCGGCAGGCGCTGAGCGTGGATGGACCATCCGTTCATAGCTAATTCATTCCAGTGACATTCCAGTGACGGACTGGCTCAGGCAGTGTCAGCATTTCTTTTATAAGGCATGATTTCCCAGGACCTGCTGTGTGTTTCTGGGGTTGGGGAATTTGCTTGTTCCAAGAGCCTAAAACCAGAGTTCTGTCCTTTGAGCAGATAATTGAAATGGAAATTAAAAGCAAAATTATGTTGGCAATAACTATGAATTGGTAAGGGTGGTTAACAAAGATTGCATTAGCTTAACTCTGGTGTTTTGCCTGATGCCTGGTTTTGCATGCAGTGTCTAGTGATTCACTCAGCTTCCTGAGGTCAGCACTTCACTCCTCCTGGGAAGAGAAAGGGGTTGAAATTTGAGGCAGCATTATCTCTAAATAATGCTACCTCTTTGGCTGGCTTTTGAGGTTAGTGGGAACATGTGTGGCTGCCAGTGTGTTTTAAAATGAACAGGGAAGTTAGTATTGTAATTGCTATTTTTAATTCATTACTCTCTTTAGTCATCCTAATCTTTATTTTCATGTGCAGTATTCCACTGGCTTTCTCATTTCATTTCGAGTGCAGAATACTTCCCATTGCATTTGAGAGTGTGTGTTGCACAGGGAAGGTGGGTAAAGATCAAACATGATTGCTCAGACTAATCATGCGATATGTGAGAATTAAAAGGGTTGTTAGTGATTGATCTTTCTTGTATGGTTGGTCCATACTCCCCAGAGCTGCAGTAAAGTGCAGGTGATGTTTATGTGTTCAGAAAGAGTCAAACCACAGCTCCTTTCCCTCGTGTCTCTCAGTGTGACATCACTTTTGCTCTGACATTTCTTATGCTGCTCAGATGGAAGCACCTGGCACCACCACTTAGAATGATGGTGTAGCATCTTCCAGGAGTTTTTCAGGACTCAGGCTGTGTCTGTAAAACAATCAGCTTGCACTATGTGAATTGTCAAGGTAAAAAAATCACAGATGTCAAAGACTAAAGACCTAAGAGTCCTAAAGCATGCTGGCTTATTTGTCATACCACAGCTTTGCAAAGTGCATTGTAAAGCTTCTGGACTTGGCTACAAATTCCATTCTTCACCCACACTAAGATGCTAATGATGAGAAGTAGGAAAGTAGAACTTTGTGTGTGTAAATTGGACTGTACTGGATATTATTGTTAAGCTCTGCATAAAGCCAGGGGAATAGAAACAGAACATACATTCTTTTCAGTGAACCAGTTTGCATTGAATCAGTCACCTCAGTGCTGTGTGACACCTCCTTGTTTTCCATAACAATATACTTAGTGTATTTGTATTTTAGGGGCTAGAGGATATAAGTTTATGTTGTATGCCAAGCTTTCTGACTTTGCTGTTCAAGGGAGCTTCTGTTACTACTGTTCCTCAGTAATTTAGTTAATATCGATGTAGTCTGCTGTATCTGTTGCATTCTTCATCAGATATACTGTATATCTGTATATATAGATATATATATATCTATATATATATATATAGAGAGAGAGAGAACAAAAGCTGAGAAAGATATGAATGGGGGGGAATCTCTCTAGTTTGCATACCTGTTCTCATGCTTATTCTCTTTTCTGCCCTGAAAACCCAAAACTTAAGTATATTCTGTGTTGTATTACTCTCTTAATTCAGGCAAAGGGTGCTGCATTTACTGTTGACTTAAAGGTAACCTCTGTTTTAAACAATCCAAGAAGTTCACAGCTGAAACACTGCTATTTCAGTTCACCCTCTGGCCTTTTTTTATGTGGCTGTGGATATTCTAAACACTGGAAAATGGGTGCCCCTTGGAAACTGAGTCAGAGCCGCCATAGTTACAAGTGCCTTGCTTCACTTGTGCGTGTCTCAAGGTGGCATTCAAACCTCAGTCACTTACAGTAATATAAAATGGACGTTTTTCTGGTTTTCTTTTTCCTACTGTTTGCTTTAAGCTCTTTTAAATTCATTCTGGCAGCATTTGCAAGGGAAATTTTGATCACAGGTTGCAGGTCAGGTGCCAAATACTTGGGAGAGGATAGGAAAGTAAAGATAAATATTCTCAAAAGCTAAGGAACTAATCTTGAACTTTGATAGGTTTTGTTTTCCAGTCGTGTGAGATTTTAGCATGGTGAATGGTGTCTTTGCTGTTCCTTTGCATATTATCTTGGACAGGGAGAGTAAGGTGGGTTGATGCTTGCTTTAAACATTAAACAAAAACATCTTTTACAAAGCTAGTTTGTTTCTTGGCCTCACATTGTAACATTGTGAAACAACAGCAGTGAAGGTGAATTGCATGCAGACTTAGAATTTTAATCTCATTTTGCAGCTTTTTCTAATGGTCTTTTGTATGGATAGAGGCCGGGACACTCATCTAATGACACATGTGAGCAAAGAAATAAGCGGTTAAAACTTTGCCACTTAGTATGCACTTTCCCTAGACGCTCAGTCTCCCTTTGAGGTGTGAAGACACCTGCAGGCAAAGAACTACATTATTGTGGTGTAGCCTTGTGTCAGGAACTAAACTATGCTGAATTCAAAAGCTCTTATTTCATTTATGTTGAAACAAACCAAAGTCTCTTTCCTTGTAAGGGATGTTTGTGGCTTCTGAGAACCATTAAAAGCTAAGATCTGCACTTGGATGGGGTCTTCTACCTCTCTGAACTGTGGGAATGGAAAGCTTCAGCTCTTAAACAAGTTGTAGGTATTACTAAAGAGCACTGTCACTGCTGCTGTTCTTGCTTTTTGATTCCAGGGAAGTCATAAGCCTGTGCACTTAATTGCTCTGCTGGTCTTTGATGTGTGTCCTTCCAGACTGGCCCATATTTTAACAAGCTCATAAGCCTTCTCTGGTTGATTCTTCCGTTGTGAGTTTTCTGATCCAAATAAAGTGATCCTGTGGAAAGCTGAGTGGAACAAAGCGACAGCAAGGAACACAGGAAATAAAATGCATGCAAAGCAAAATATGGGGATGGGAATTTTGGTTAACTTCAGGCAGTGCTTTGGCATTTTTGGTATTTTAAGGCTGCTTTTGCATCTCAACTATTTGAGCATTAATCCCATGAACCTCAGTGGCTGATTCCACTGGTTGGGTAATTGAGCCTTGCTTGCTGATACATCACTAATAAACAAAAACTTCTTGCAGTAGTCTACTACATTGTCCCTTTCCTGTGCTGTCTTGTCTTGTGTAACGTCAGTGAGATTTTTGCTCAATGTAAGGTTGGCAAAGTTGGGACCTTCTGCTGTTGCAATTCTGTATTGTGAAACTACTGCAGGGGTTAGGCTGTGCTCTGGAATCGAGTGTGGCATCTGTTTAAACCACGCTATTGAAAAAGAATATGCAAAACCATGTCATACTGCTTCTTTATTTGAACTTAATGTTGGTGAAAGGTGTCAGATTGATAGACTTTGGCAATAGGTGAAATCAGCATTTTGAGACAGATGCACTACACCAAAATAAATAGCTAAATCGATCCTTGCCTAGATGACCTCTACAGCTGCTTGTGATCAAAGCCCACTTTTCTATCCAGCTTTCGTGTGGCAGATGAGTTTGTACTGTTTGAATGAAAACAGTAAAGCCAAAGGGCTGTTAAGTGTTTGAAGCTTCTTTTTATTCTGTGTTTCAGTAGATTTGATGTAGTTATTTTCAGGTGATCTGTGTATTATATAGATGGTGCAATAGGGAACTTCTATAGAAATGTTTTAGTATGAGTTCTATAAACAAAAGCATCTTTAAAAATGACAACTCTGCCCTACCTCTTAAGTTACACCCAAGTGATACCTGATAGGCACAAACAGTGAGTAACACCTTTCCAAAAATCTACATTTCTCAGCCAGTAAATTCTCATTGAAAGTCAATGGATCATAAAATGTTTTTGCAAAGGATACCTGAATAGCTCACGTAGTTTTAAAATGATACCAAATACTCACAGCTATATTGACATCCACAACAACCCACATCCTGCTTCCTCTTGCACGCTGCTTCAGTTGTCCAGTGAAACATGTTTCAGGACCATGAAGCGACTTGATTGGTAATCAGGTTAAAAATAACCCAGAGGGAAAACGAATTGTTTCCCTCCTGGCAGATTTCATGTCATGTTGGTGGCTGTGCAGAGAAGGGTATTGATGGAAATAAAAGCAGGCTTTTCTATTTTGGGTGCATTGTTCTTGGTTCAGTGAGGAATGCGATGAGCCATGCTTGTGGCTATGCCAGGTTTCTCTGTTGTTTGGCTGCTCTGTTGGAAGCCAGGTTGGGGACATTCCTCCACCAATGGAAGACAGAACTTGAGGCTGAAAAAGCACTTGGGTTTGATCATGCCTGGAAGCATGTAAAGATTGGAGCCATTGTGATAAGGGTATATTTGGGTTTCTGGGAAATTTAATCACCCATTTTTGTCACGCAGTCTGTTTTGAGCCATGGGTTCTGAGAATTTGTGCTGTAGAGTTCAAGGTGTGCAGCTGAACTTCACCTTTTGTTCCTTCCTTCAAATGCCTCTCAGTGCCAGCTCCAGCTTTTTAAAACCCTCTGTTGGCTCTGTTTCTCTGTACTGATCCAGCTGACGCTGTTCTTCCTGCTTCTTGGAAGTCTTTTATTGTTCCTTATAGTACAGAAGATTCAGCACAGATGTCTCCTTGTTTTAGAGCATCCTTACCACAAAATATTAAGAATCTAACTCTTGTTTTTGGGGAAAAGAGGGTGACTGCAGCATACAGCAAGCTCTGATAGCTACAGAAGTAAGTTTAGCATTAACGTAGGTGAAGGCAGACATTATCTGAAGAGAGTAAATAGACTTTGTAGTTCTGTCTTTAATATGAGTCCTTTGTCAGCTGGCATAGTGTGTGTTCCAAGGGCCTGTTTTGTGCTATGTGTAGAAAATGGTGCCTGGCATAGCCATGAAATACTGCAAAGACATTTATTAACTTCCCTTTTGTGAGCTGTGGAAACCAGTGCTCTGACGGTAGCATGCTTCTTAGCAAAATCAAAGCAGGACCATGAGTGTATGCTGACAGAAGAGTTGTAACTCAGTGGTGCTGTGAGATATGTTACCTTTTATAACTAGTCAGCAGGCTTCTGAAAAGAAACATTTGAGCATTTTAGCATAAAGTTTTATATAAGTATTTTTATGATTTTTGTTTTTCAGGAGTTTATAACATATTTAATCTCATTCATGAATCGAACTTCCTTTTTAAGTCATGGATGACAAGGCTTCTGTTGGAAAAATCAGTGTCTCTTCAGACTCGGTATCCACTCTTAACAGTGAAGATTTTGTCTTGGTTTCCAGGCAAGGGGATGAAACACCATCTACAAATAATGGTAGTGATGATGAAAAAACAGGACTGAAGGTAAGAATCAATAACCTGAGTTTGTTCCCTGTTCTTCTAAATCAAACTAACCATAGAGAGCTTAAAGAGGGACTTCTTTATTGTGGAAAACTTGACAAAAGGAAGAACTTATTCAGGAATCAATTTTGCCAATGATTTCTGCATTACTATGGCTGAAGTCAGAGGTGGTAATTAGGTTCTGAGTAAGAGCTCTCTCCATCACTACTTTTTCCCACTTTGCAGAATCCGTCATGAAGTGCTTAGGATGAAAGAGACTGAGTATCAAGAACTTGGAACTGTGATTTCATCACAGCTTTCAGATAGAAAGTAATATTAACATACGCTTGATTTGACCATAGCTGTTAATTAAATCATATATTAAAGTTTTCCCCAATGTGAAATGTTCTCTTTAAGAAATGTGGAAGCGTAGTTATAACTAACAACTTGGCAGAAGCTGAGAATACAAGCCTGTGTGGTAGGCTCGTGTGAATTGGAAGGGCATTGATATCTCACTTCTGAAAGTGCTGTTCTGAAAAGAGACCTTTGTCACTCTCTTTTTTTATTTCCTCCTCTTTTTATTTTTTTTTTCACTACTAAAAGAAAATCTTTCATCCCAGTTTGTTTTCCAGCAATCTTTAAGCAAAGTGACACAAGTAGGGTGCTCACTCCAAATTCCATCATTTTAAAGTGTTGAAAACCAGATCTTTGCTGGAGTAAGTCAAGTTAGTACGTTGTCTGTGGGAGATAGAAAGAGATACTCCACCATAACATCACCATGTGACTGATGTCTATGGTCACATCTATGTCTTGAAAATGTCTTTAAAGATGATGAGAAATCACATGTTCTGCCTGTTAGACTGAGTTTTCCTCTTTTCCTTAGCAGCAGTTATAACAGAGACTTTACTGAATGTTTCTTGGTGCTTTTGCTCATCTTGCTTTTACCTCTAAGGTGCTTTGATTTTCTTGCATTCCTTTGAGTCCTGGACGAGATGTGCCATTATAGTGGCTGTTCTCTTTTACACAGGACTTGAAGCTAGTTCTCTTAAGAGTCTCAAGATCTTACTTTTGCTTCACCTGGCAAGAATGTTCACTGATGTTTTATTGCTGTTGCAGAAGATTGCCACTTCACATCATAGGATCATCTAAAAATAAATTGAGATTCTCTTGAACAATGAGCTTGGTGATGTGTGAAACCCACTGAAAGTCTGTAATCTCACCCTTGTCTTTCTACATACTGCAAATACCAGCAGCTATGAACACTTAACAGTCCAGAGTAGTCTCCATAGTGGTGCGTACCTTGAGAACGCTTATATGGCGGTCTACATAATAAGCTCCCAAAGTTGTGATGCATCATTTGAGACCCCAAGAGACTGACATGGTCAACTGGATTTTCCCTTCCATCCTGTTACTCCCAAAGAAAATGTGGAAATGTGAAATGCTGTATTCTGCAGCACTTCTTGCTCCACATGGGAGCTGTTTGTATTGCTGGTCTAATGATGGCCTTGTGACTGTCCTGCACTGTTTGTATGACACGCTGTATCTTTAATACAGTCAATGAAATTGAAGAGACTTGTGTATAAAGTCATCTTCATAAAGCTTGCAAATATTTCAGACTGATTATTTCATAATCAGTTTCGAGCTCACTCCTTAAGTTTTCCTCACGTGTTTACTTCCAAAGTGGTTTATAAATGCTGTCTATGGGTATGTTGTTCCTCTTGATGAGGAAGGAAGAACATCAGCGCTGCTGCTGCCTGATCGTCAACAACCGTAAAATAAAGTTATGCTGTTCCCTGGTTTGGCACTGAATGTCACAGAGCTTTGCTGGTCTTAAAGATAAGCTTCTTTATGAATTTAGTGCCAAGCCTGAGCACAATCCTTGAACAAAGTGAGTCACCTTGAGCCTTTCAGTATTTGGTGTTTGAGAGTATGTGCTCTTTGGTTATTGGCTGCAATACGAGTGATTCATGGAAACATTACACCTTAGATAAGCAGTCAGTGTGCACTCTGAATTCTCCCATGCAGGGATCTTCCTGTTAACCTCCTTCCTTCTGTTTAAGGAGGTGAAAAAACTGTGAACAGAGAAAATGGGAAGACTTTTTAGGTGTTCTTAAGGACAGAAATTCTTTCAGTGGTGTTGTACAAGAAAAGAGACATACTACTGTAGAATATGGCTTTGTTCTTGGTATCTCTTTTTTCAGCTTGCAAATAGTCATCAGTAGCTTTTAGTATATTATTAGACTGCTTATTGTATGCATGGATAAGTGGAGTTGTGAAGGTTGTCAGAGGTGTGTAAAAAAAATAACTGCCACTGTGATGTCTAAGTGTTTAAGTAGTGTATGTAAAATTAACAGTACAACATGAGAACTGAGGTTGTGTGTTTCACAGGTACAAATAGGATGAGTTTTTCAGGAAGAAGCAATTGCTTTGGTATTTATAACCAAGTTAATTTGTTTGCATATGTCAAACCCCATTTGCTTTGATGTGCCTACTAAGAAAAGCAGAAAATAAGTTCAGGTGTCTGTTTCTGGTGTTCTCTTTCTTTAGAAAAGCAGTTTGAGGCTCTTCCATTTGCTAAGTGCCGTCTGAGGATGGTGCTAGAAGTTTAGGCTTGTGTTTGCTGAAGGTAAAAGGCTGTGAAATTTGTACATCAAACCTGAGGCTCTCATTTCATCTTTGTTTATCTGCTGTAGTTTTAAGTTAATAGTGCTGTGGACTGAATTAATGCACTTTCTGTTTGTTTGTTCTTTCTCAAGTCCAGGTAGAGAAATATTTATTCTGAAAGCAATCAGGAACTCTATTTTTCTTCTGTCAGTCATAACTCATGAACGTGTTTTTGCTTTCTGTTCATGCTGAAATACTTGGTTCAGTTTCAGAAGGGGTTGTTAGTGATTGTTTTCTGGAAATATCATTTGCTGGCTGACTTTGCTTTCCAGTATTGTTTCTGTGTCTGCTTTAGCTCGCTGCCAGTGGGACTGAGCTGGGTTTATGAAAGCCTTCCTTCTGGAACACACTGTAGGACAGGAGTTCTTGAACTACATGGTACAAGACCTCTCACAGCAGAGGCCAGCAGCACATGCATCAGGGAAGGGAATAAACTACAGTTCTAAAATCCCCCGTGTGCCTGTAAAGGAAGTTTGCTACATCCTATTTAAAGGTTAAGTAAAATTAGTTTTAATGTTCGTGAGAAGTGGGGGAGACAATAATTAGGGCAAATGGTTTCTTTCCTCTGTCTCAAGCAAACCTACATGAAGCATTTCTTAGGTACACCTTGTTTAGTCTTCGCTCCTGCTGTAGTTCTGCACTCTGTCATTCTTCCTCTTACTGGTCTTGGGGGTTGCAGCATCGTTTCAATTTATATCTTAATGTGCACTGTTGCCACGATGTGGTGAATTTCCATGGTTGCATAAGGGACTTTGATATCAAGTTAGATCTTAGTTTGTATTATAGGCCTCGTTTCCTCTGTGAGCAAAAGCATGAGAGACGCAGGGTTTTGCCAGAATGAATTTTAACTTCAGGTTGCATAGAAAATAGGTCCTGTAAACTGGAAGTTACTTTAGGGTTTTTGGAGAAGAGAAGGCTGCATGGAGACCTTATAGCAGCCTTCCAGTATCTGAAGGGGGCCTACAAGGATGCTGGGGAGGGACTATTCATTAGGGGCTGTAGTGATAGGACAAGGGGGTAAAACTTAAACAGGGGAAATTTAGATTGGATATAAGGAAGAAATTCTTTACTGTAAGGTTGATGAGGCACTGGAATGGGCTGCCAAGAGAAGTTGTGAGTGCTCCATCCCTGGCGGTGTTCAAGGCCAGTTTGAGCAGAGCCTTGGGTGACATGGTTTAGTGTGAGGTGTCCCTGCTCAAGATC
>JAVHNF010031761.1:8415-18852 GCA_034783455.1 Micropsitta finschii | reverse complement strand
GACTATGTATTAAAATACCAAATTAATGAAAAGCTAGGTCCTCCAGCTATTTGTTCATACTCTGTTAGTAAGGTCATCCTGTCCTTCTTCATCTCATATTATTAAAAGCAAGTTCAACTACAACCTAGCTTTAAGATTATGAACTAATATGCTCATCTCCTATCTAATATTAAAAATCTTTGAAAATCCACAAGGTTTAAGTCACAAAAGCCAGAATTATTGTGAAACCAAGTGGTCTTTATGAGATTTAAATCTGAATACAGATTAACATGCTAGTCTTATAAAAGTACCCTACCATGCAGTAAATTATAACTTGATTGTAGTCTACTACTGCCCCTTAGTGTTACAAAAGTCGGAGTATTTTCATGCAAGACATCAATTCTTGCCCAAAATTTGAGTCCTATGAGGGACTCTATGCAGTCATTACTGTGAAGTTTTGCCTTCACCAGACGATAAAGCCTTACGACGATATTTGAATATCTAAAAAACAGTTTTGTGGAGTCACTTCAGTTGGCAGTTTCTTAAAACCTCAAAAAGTACTAATGATTTAAAAATAACATGGAAAGCAGTATTTGTTTCCATCTCTGCAAGTATAGCAATTTTACTCAACATAGAGACTGTGATTTGTTGGGTAGGCTGGGGAATGAAAACTCTTCAGGAGGATTTGCCAGGGCTCCATATGTTCCTCTATACAAGAAGTTTTCAGGAAAGGCTCAGAAGTGCCAGAAAAGGACAAACAAAAAGGATGAAAGGCCTTCCATTCCTCTGTCATGAAGGCAAATGAGCCTGCACCACTTCTCAGATGAAATTATGTATCTGCAGCCTGAGACTCACAGAAAAAGTTTGATAACACTTCTACAACAGACACTATTTGTTTAGGCAAACCGGTTTGGTTTGGCTTCAGTTCATCAGCCTGAAAAATGGACGTTATCTAACCGTGGTTTTGTGAAAAAAGGAACAATTGCGAAGTGCTTTCAGATAGGCTGATTAAAGCTTTTACATCGTGTGTTACATTTTTATTGGTGGAGGGTATAAAATATGGAAGGATATGGGAGCGAGGCCAGAAGATGTGGCAACATAATCAAATAAAATCCAGAAGAATTGTTGTTGTCTTGATCTATTTCATAGGCCAGTCTGTCTCTCAGACATTTCCATCTCCACTGTAAACACAACCATTACAGCAAGTACTGTAAAAAAGGCAGTATAAGCTCCTTTAATCCAACGTCAACACTAGAAAAGTAAGCAGAATGTATCTAATCAGCTCTAGGAAGCTATTAGGTGTTGGTTTAAAGGGTAGTTTCTCCACTTCTAAGTTGTATCAACAGATTTGCAATCAAAGCCGTTAGGTTTTATTTTCAGTGTGGCAGTTGCTCCACAACATGGAATAACTTCTTTGCTTCACAATTTATGAAACACTTGGCTCAACATTTACTGATTTCAAGGAATAAGCATGAACACTAACCACTGTTACATATTTCATGTTAAAAATTCCTGTAAGAAGAAGCAGTGTCTAAATAATTATAATGTGATGGCCATTTATTCATACAATTGACTTGATGTTGCTCTTCAAAAATAATTTAAAAGGCATTACTTTTATGTTTATATCACTATTTCATTCCTACTTCTGCAAAAACATATTCTTAAAAGTGAGTGACAGTTGCAGGAGTATGTAGCAATCTTTACTTTCTTTCTCCACAAGGTTTTCTGTACCCTTTGCTTCAAACTGCCCTTACACCACTTCCCTCCCTGTGACATAAGTCATCCAGGTCAATCACGTAACTTTTCAAATTGGACACATTAGGTAAAATTACCAGTTAGATACCAAAGCAAAGGTCTATATAGAGTTCATCTTTTGAAATAAAGCTCAAGCTATGTAACCAAATTATTACACTGATCTGTGAGTTTGCCTACTCCAGGATATGTAATTTCTTTTGAAAGAGATTTATTATGATTTATTTCTAATATGATTTCATTATGATTTATTTCTAATTCTCTGGAGTAGGTAGAAGCTTGTATTTCCATTTCCTAGACACACAGCTCAGCAGAGGTGAGAAAACTATGTACAGTACTCTTTCAAATATTCTCAGCCTTATTTTTCTGAATAATTTTGGAGGCGAGAAAAAAAATATTTGCAGTACTAAACAGATGAATTGACAAAGAATAAAAATCAATGGTTGATAATGCGCAAAGAGTACAGAAACAGAGTGAAACAACTTATTTATTTATTATTTATTTATTACTTTTATGTTCAACTAGGGTTTATGTAGGTCAATACAAAACATGCAGATTACCCCCAGCATATCTTTTGTAGAAATCTCTTTTTAAAATTTCGTAAAAGAAAGGAAAAGTTGGGAAGACTTTCCTTTCTGTAATAAAGTCGCCCCTTGCCACAGAATATTTACACATCTTGCTCATACTATTACTACTGAAGAGAAAGTGTTTAATCTCTGAGATAGACAAAATGTTTCCTGATGGCCAGGGTCCAGGGTAGGATGGAGCAGAATTTGCAACCATATCCTCCCATTCTTCTAACATTCAAATTGCCTAATCAAGTTTTTCAGGAACAAGATAATATTGGGGTCCAACAAGGACACCAACACTTTTGCTAAATGCTGTTCCTTTTTCAGAGCGAGGAAACAAGCACACATCCAGTTCAATGTTCCAGTGAGCACATAGATACATTTTTTGTGTTTTATTTTCAACTTCCAAAACTGTAAATGTTGTCAGAATTATTCTACGCTTGTCCACAAACACACGTATTTCATTTCAGCTTAACCAGGTGAAACAGTGGACAAAAGGGTGCTTCATGCTGTGGAGAGTCTAGAAAGGCTGCACAAACGGCTTCCAGAATAGAAATGCTCTTGCTACACTTTCACTGGAAAATTCGGTTGTCAACACATTCCCCATGGAAGAGTGGCAAGAAAACATAAATAAACTTCAGACAGGTGGGGTACTGGGGAATGAGCCACCTCTCCTCAAATATCTCTGTGGAGCACAAAAATGAAAGGCCATAAATTCTGGTTTAAATCCTCCACTTTTGTATCTCCTGAAAAATATTCTATACACCTGTTCACTTGCATGGGTACACTCACCAGTATGTATGTACACTGAGGCATCACTCACATGCCTCCCACATACCCATTCACATGAGTCTGCTGTGTCTCATGCCCATGCTCACATGTACTCACATTCACCTGGTCATACAGCTTGCACTCACATATACTTCCACCCTATCCTTTGATATTTTTCTTGTTAGAACAACTAATCATTAAATCTTTGGCCATACACTTTGTATTTTCAACCCCACTTCTGCTAATGGCACTGATTATTATTTTACCTGCAAATAAATCCTCACCAGGAACTAAGCACCATAATTTAAAAACTTAAAAGAAGACCTTTGGTTCATACAATTCACGACAACACAATGTAATAGCACTTTTCATCCAGAGAGCCTAAAAAGCAGAACTGTATTTTTCACAACATGCACAGGAAAGTGAAAAGCATGCTCTGACCTTTAATCTCTTAAAGACACATCAGATCCTACCTCATCTTTCTCCACAAAGCAGTTAAAAAGCTTATTATTTCACTCTGATTTGCAATACAGTCCAAAAAGAGGGGGATAAATTCACAGAGCAGAAGACAGTTTACAAATTGCAGCATGGAAAGACAGGTAACAATGCCCAGCAATCAAACAACCTGTTTTGATTGCTTTTTCCTTGCTATGAGAAAAATGACCACTTCTATTTACCTTCAGCATGCCAGTTATTACATTACAGGAGTAGACCTGCACGTCATAATTACAATACAGGTGTACAAAGGATTTATGAAGTAATATGCTATTTTATGCTATCATTTCCATAGGAATACTATTATTCCTAATACTTGCTATACTTGCTATTATGACCACCACTGAACATTGCATGTTTTCAAAGAACTTTCTTATTAGACATCTACAATCTGAGCAGTAAGAGAGCTAGTCCAGAGCTTGCCATTTTGGATGGAAAAAAAATCCCAAAACAAAACAACACTGCAAAACCAACCAAACAAAAAACCAACCAAGGCCACCTTTTCTTCATGGCAAATCAGTTTACATTACTAACACATCATTTGCTGGTTTATCACCCAACTACTGAATATCAGGAGATACTTTGCTGACCTACCCCATTAGCCCAAGATTTATACAAAAATAATAATAAACCAACCAAAAAACCTAATCCCCCATGTTGACTCCTCCTTTTTTCCACCACAGTAATTGAGTGATAATCATACAATAATTATAATAGAAGTAAATATAATTTTAAAAGAAAGGATTGTTCTAGAACTACTATAACAGTCTTTTAAATATCTGGTAGTTACTTAGCCTTTGCCTAATGTTCAGATGCTACTTATCTGCTTTTTGATGACAGTGGCATTATATAAACTGCAGATGACTGAAAAAAAATTAATGAAATATTAATTTACCTGAGAAATCAAACAAAAACTGCATCAGGAATAAAGTGCTACATCTTTCTTTAACGAGACATTTATGGTACTTCTTGTTGTCCACATGACATTTGTGTGATATACATGCACTGTACAGCCCTTACCACAAGCTTTTTTCTTTAAATATTTCCATTAGTAGAAGTGAGAAGCTAAAACAGTGCTGCAAGTGATACGCTTTTCGCTGCAACCACAGTACCCACCTTTTACTTCTTGTTTTTCTTGCTGTTCGTTATTATCACATTTCCAAGGCACCCTCTCTTCAGTTGAGAGCACCAAAATAGCTTGTAACAACTTACATGTCTTACCTCCTTCTTAACCAAGATAGCGTTCCTCTTCTGTCTTCTCTCTTCACAACTTTTCCATGTTGCTTCAAGTCTGAAATTATCCTCATGACCTGTACCAGTACTCATATTTTTCTACACCTTCAAAACAGTGAAACCTGTTTTTTTTTTTTTTTTTTGTTTTGGCTTTCTTCTTCAATTTACTCTCTTCTTTCCTTCTGAATATATTATGGGTCTTGCCTCAGTTCTAACACATCTCTTTATTATCTCTTTGATTCTAAAGCACCCTCCACCTTTACCAGGCTTTGATAAATGCATGTAAATGCCCTCTACAGAACAAAAACTGACTACTTTTTTTAATCAGTGTAGAACTGCAATTTTCAGGGAAGCCTCCCGTCTCTGATCTCTAACCTAGAGTCCAAAGTCAATGGCTGGCTCATTTATAAAGATATATTACAAAATCTTACAGAAATGTAAACGAATACTCAAAAGGAAGTAGACACAGACCTAAACATATGATTAAATATTTTGCTACACCAAGGCATAAATATTTGTTTCCAAATAAAGTATTTCGCTGATAAATTTCTGTTTAAGAGTTGCTGGATTTAAAAGCTGAAGCTAATTAAGAATATTTACCCTTATAAAACATGTCCAGTTGAAACAGAACCCTCTTTCATCAGACTCAGATTTATTGTTTTTGTTCTAGGGTGGCCACCTCATTAAAATTCAGTAAATAAAATTATATATTATGGAAACATTTATTTGCAGCCTTTTCTAAGTTCACAATTTATTTTTCCTTTCACTTACGATACACAGAAAGAGAAAAAACATTTCTTATCATTTGAAAATTAGAAAATCAGTCTGAAAATTAATACATCAGTCTGAAATCTGCAGCAGAAAGCCAGCTAGGTACATGTCCAAGAAAGGATAGGCACAAGATGAGAGATAATATAGGACAGCTTTAGACTTACAAACTTTCATAGACAAAGAGCTCTGGTGTTTGTTCTGTGTTTGAGCTGTTCAGCACCTCACAGAACATGGACCTGGAGTTTCTACTACTGCAATATAAATAGTTGCAGTTACACTGATAACTCACCTTTATTACAGAATTTGGGTTTTGGTCCGCACTAGAAGACAATAGATTTTTTTTCCCTACCTCTCCAAATTACCTACTGTAACAGAATATTCCTTAAGAGCTGCAACAAATAGGTTCTTGTGATATACCACTGAATAGATGACTAACACCAAAACAGGAATAAGAAGTCTCTGATAACTAACCAGAACAATCACCTGTATTTTTTTTGTCTTCCGATTAATCACATGACCTGACAAGAAGTGGATCCACCAAGGGACCAGATTGTAGACACTTCCAGTCACAAACAGGCACACATCTCACCCCGTGGTGGTGGTCATGCTGCCAGATGTGCCCCAGATCATGGGAGGGGCACTGGCACGGATGCTGAAAGCTGGGGATCCACCCTACCCAGAGGTTCTCTGCCCTTCAGTTAAAGCAGGTTCCAGTCTGAAATGAAACAGAACCATAGTATTTGGAGAGAGAAAACTAAGTAGCATAACTAACTAGGCGATGGTACTTACCAGCTTGTGATTGAGAGAGGGTGGAAACAACCTTGAAATAATCAGAGAAATGATCAAAGTCTTCTCCAATACAAGTAGCAGGCCTTAAAACAGCATGGGATCTGCAAGAAGAAGAAAAAGCTATCATCTTTCAGCTGCTGATTATTTGTTTCTAAAACTACAAAATCCTGATGCTTGTTTTTTCTACTAAGGGGTGAGGGGTCTCAAGTTTAGCACAGAACAGCTGACACACTGTAAGAGCATTCATGGTTTGATTCACAGCAACTTACTAATGAATTCATACTTTTGGCTTATGAAACAATGGGTTAGAAATATTCCGTCCTCTCAGCCTTGAAGTGACTGCAATTTTCAGCTCTGAACCACAACATTTGGATTAGTTCTATACAATGTTACTGCAATTCTACATGAAATATGTATCTTGCCTCAGCAAATTATCTTACAAGGAATAAATCAGACTGTATGTATGAGTTAACAATAAGATACGGTAAACTTGGAGGCAAATGCTCTTCCCTGCATAAAAGACAGACTACACAATTTAAAAAAAACTGCTAAAATTGCAGCATAATTCTTCTACTCCCTTTTTAGTCAGGATACTTGTAACAGGGCTTAAGTGTAAGGAAATAATTTCACTGCAATTTGGTTGAGAGAAAACCTAACCCTGTTACAACAGGCGACAACACCCATGAAATACGTAATAATGGTACAGAATAGTCTTCTGAAAGCCAGGATATGGCCATAGCTGATAAGATCATGGAACCAATAATTACATTTGGAGACAGGGTTTCTGACTGCTCAGATATCACAAAAAAAAAAAAAAAAAAGTTAGTATTAATCTGTGAGGACATGAGCTGTTGAGCTGTACTTGTTCAAACTAGGGAAAGATTCAAGGCAGAGGTTTGCCAGAGAAAGAAAACTTATGGGCCATACACTAAGCTAAGTATAAACTCACGTAACTCCTCTGCAACCTCCTCCTGAAGGAGACATAAGCTACAGCACAGTCTCACCAGTGCATTAATGGCATTCTTGCCTGCCACTTTCATATGAAGTCAACAGCACTCCCATACCAGCTAAATTAGGCACTTACCCTAATGACACTCAACTTTACAATCACTATTGTATTTTTATTTCAGGTCTGTGGTTATGTCTGTTAACTCACTGCTGTTGGGAAACACAGCAAATGACTAAAACAGCCTCAGCTCTGTGGCCAGCAGGTACTTGTACACATCATAGGAAACCAAGCATTGCACTAGTTAAGCATGAGTTTTTCAATAGCAGCATTGCCATGACCATAGAAACATTGAAAAAAAATTCTGTTGTCATTTCTAGGTGATTTTTTCCTAAGTCAAACAACACAAGTTATAATACGGCTTCTGTTACTATTGCCACTTCTGATGGACAGAACTGGGATGGTGAGTGGAAGTACTTCAGCACCAGTCTTGAAGTTATCAGCTTACTCTGCGGTTAAAACACAAACTAATGCTAATAAGTTGGCCTTTCTACCCACTTTTACTCTAAGAAAACGTTTGCTGCTGACAATGGCAAAACTAGCACCTGTCACTGCATTTCCTAGAGCAGAGACAGAAAATAGATATTCAGGAGCCAGATTTTAGGACTACTTTTTCAGAGACATTTTACTACCTAATTCTTTGTTCTACTGATGGGAATTTTAATACCAGTAACCTTCCACAAAATAAAAATAACAGCAAAAGTATCAAGGGCACTCTGATATATAGGAGTCCTCTTGAAATCCCACCCATTTTTACTACCATACTGGAACAATGTGACAAAACAGTAGCCAAAGACAGGCCTTTCTTCTGCTCTGCCATGCTATGTCCAGCATTAAGAACAGTCCAGCATTAAGAAACAGACTCTGATTTCTCAATTTCAGATTAAGGTAACTGCTTCTGTTGCAATACTGAAATCCTTAGCAGTTTTCAAACCTTGCAACTTCCTGCATGTTGAACTTGGAGTAACGTTTTTACCACTGTATTTTCTAGATCAGCTGTTGAAGAACTTGACATTGTGCCAGATGGGGGAAAACAACATTGGATATCCCACACTACCATCAGTATCAGGGGCACCACTCCACACAGCTTTTTCTCTTGAGGCCAATGCTTATTTAAAATCCGTCTCTCCCCTGTACTCCCCTTCTTCACTGTTGCTGGTAAAGGCAGGGTTAAAAAAAACAAACTGACTATCTTTCAAATACCCAGCAGCAAATTCATCTATCCTGCAGTCTTGCAAGCACCTGGTCAAATACAGAACGCAGAACAGTATGACAGAGCAGCATGAGGTAGGCTATAACCTTGAAATAAGCTGCAAAAGGTGAGGATGGTTATGACCCAGAAGGCCAACTAAGTCAGTTACAGCCAAACACCACCCAGAGCACTAGAAGTTTTATTTCCTGCCTTGTCAGGTAATCACGTCCTGACAACGTGTAGGTGAGGACGCTGGGTCACTGCCACACAGGCAGAGCTCCATCTCCCTGCCTATAGTGAGTCACGCGTGTGCAGTCTCTGACGTGTCAAAAGGTCCAGTCCCAGCTGGCTCTCCTAGTGTAATAGTGACCTACTCTGATAAAATGCAAAGCTGCAAGCTTACGGGTTCTTTTTGAACATATTTGTGGCATGTTTTAAATTGAATTTTATGTATTGTTCTATGTTGGTTTCAACTGTTGCCTAAGCTTTTCTGTAAGTTGTTTGTGATTACTGACATGCACATATGAATTTACATTTAAGAAATTCCAGTGCTTCCAGCTCCAGAAAATGATAGTCTACAAACTAGCAAAGAATACTGACCACAAAACTCTGTTTTTCAAGTGAAAGACAGTGTACAAAAATTATTTTATAGCATTGAAAAGTATCTCAAGAGAGGGAAAGCTCCAAGCAGCATCAGCCCTATTACTTTAATAGCTATTACCACAGATGTCATTAAGCAGTTTACATTCTCATTTTTCTTTCACATACATAACCCAGAAGCTACAATTTCAACTACCATTTTTGACTCCAATTTTCATTATAATTAAGCACTCAAAACTTCACAACAGTTTTGAGTATCTTGCCTAGACTGTGCAAATCCCTCAATAAATTATTTTTGCTCTCATTTGTATAAACAATTGTTAAGTTTCTTAAGATTAACTTGTAGCTACTTATCTTGTAAATCAGAGTAACAGAAATACAATGCACATGATAAAAGTTTTTCATGAATTTGTGTCAATATATTTTGTTTAAATACAACAGGCTCACAGTATTGAAACATATTAACAGGTTTTACAACTGAAATCTGTTTATTCCAGAAATAGTTGTTTTTATAGTGTACTTGCTATTACAATATTTGTATTTGTAGTGTACTTGCTATTACAATATTTGTATTTGTAGTGTATTTGCTATTACAATATTTGTATTTGTAGTGTATTTGCTTTTACAGCTAGTGTTTAGCTACCCAATAAACTTCTGAAAAATGGCTGAGCACTTTCAATGCTGAACAGAAGTCCAGAACACACAGCTCTTAATCTGAAAACACCCGTACTGCACTCTGAAACAAAGTGGGACTGGAAATCCATAAATCAAAGCCAAAGCTGACGCCAAGCATAAACAAATGCACAGATCGAAAACAGTTTCCTAAATTGTTTAATCTGCATAAAGGTCAAGATATTTCTCTTCCTCCCCTTCCCCACCCCCCCCTTTTCTTTATTTTCCTCTCCTCAAAGGCGAAAGGGAAACCAAATCTGAACTCAGTAAGGTTCAAATGAGTAGAAAAGAAGGGCCAGTCCTGGAAGAGGATGCCTGAAAGAAGGATGTCTGTGCGCGTGAGGCAGGGCTGTCCGTAGACGGCACTGCGCCCCAGCCACAGACCGCGGCTCCCCTCAGGACCGGTAACCGGAGCGCGCATTATGGAGCGGCCTAGCGCAACACGGAGGCAAGGCTAGGGAAGAGTAAACAGCGCGTGCCGGGGCTCGCCGGGGTGCGCCCGGAGCCGGAGCGGGCCCCACGAGCGGCCCAGGTGCACGCCCGCGTCCCCACCTCCCCCGTGACGCCAGAGGCGCGCATCCAGATCCCGCCCGCACACCACCCCCCCG
>JAVHNF010031757.1:10409-23132 GCA_034783455.1 Micropsitta finschii | reverse complement strand
ACAGTATTTGATCTGAATTGTCCTATATACCAAGGACAATTCAGGAATATACGTACACCATAGAAACAGTCATCACCAAGTCACTTCCACCCACATCAAATCCAGAGCCTGAACTCCTAGAGGTGTTGCTGCAGGAACACCAATGATGATTAGACATGACGCAGGAATAAACTAGACACACTTGAAAATACTGAATAGTGCTCCCAGACTGACGGTGGTAAGCCTGTATAGCTGCTGTGCCATCCTAAATTAATACACTGGTCTGGATCTGCGCTAAAGGGAAGATCTTCACATCATGCTCAGTCAAATAATGTAGATGTTTTAAGGTCCTTTTACTATCTCCATGGTGAAGGGATCAGGTGCAGCAGGCTTAGCTAAAAGTAAATGCTATTTACTTTTAAAATAATCTGCTTCACCTGCCAAGACAGAGAGCAGAGACAAGACTTAGGTTTTGAAAGGTAATACATCACAACTTCTTACATGAATAAAATCACACAGGAATAACTGTAGCTGGCATATCAACTTCTGATGGTTCTCTCTGTAATACTTCCACTTTTCTAAAATGCTCACTGAGTGCTAATCCACCTTTTGTACACTATCTTTCTGGGTGATCTGGATTTCCAGCCTGAGACTCTTTCTTATTTTTCCCTAGGAAAATGGCATTTTAAAAATATTTTTAATAATAAAATTGATTCAAAGAATATTTTTTATTACATTTTAAAAGTGAAGGGTAATTCTCCTATGCCTTCAGATTCAGTGAGACGCATAGGTGAAGGAATAAAGGATTAATATGGCCATATATTCCAGATGAGGTAGTAGAATTCCATTTGCTTTAAGAAGTGCCTGTGTGTCTGCTTACCACGGTCTTTTAATGAATATTTCATATGGATTTTAATGCAGTGCAGGGTAGAGCATAATGTAGGTAGGTGTAATGGATATAGGATAGTGCATTGCTGCTGAAAAGCCAAGCAGATGTGGCCAAAGCGGAAGAAGCAGTGCCCCTGTAGAACTTAAGCAGCTCCAGGAAAATTAACAGCTCAGTAAGCTTTAGTAAGTACAACGAAATTCTCTCCTTTGCTGTTCCTACCAGAATATGCTCTCATGTTCTCTATTATCCATTTCTGAGATGTTTTGCAGCCCTGATTAAAAAAAAAAACACCAAACAAGCCAAAATAAAACTCAACAATTCTTGTTTACAGTTTCACTACATTCATGAAGTATTCCAGACTATCCCATCAAAAAAGAGCAGAGCAAACCCTCTGTTCTATACACCATAAAATCAAATTATAACAGCTTTTCAGTTACGGAGCCCAAAATCTTCCCTAGCTTTTTCATAATTAATCAAACTAATTGTAGTTCACGGACATTTCCTTTGCTTTTTTTAAAGCATTCTCTGCATCAGACCTGCAAATCCTTTATTAAACTGAAGCTAAGGGAAGACAGAGATTAAAAGTACCCACCACTGAATGGAAGATGCAGAAATTTAGATGATGTATTCTATTCAGCATCAACTATCTGAAGGAATAACCTTCATCCTTCATCACCATGATGCCTAGGTATGCATTTATTGATCACAGTAGGCTGAAAAGACAGAGACAAGAAAACAACATTGTGTGCAACACAGCAGGTATTCTGAAACTACAATGTCAGTTTAATGTAGAGGACATTTAATTTTTAAGTCATGTTTGAAGTATGGCCAGCTTCCATTTAATTGCTAAGAATAAACTATGTTGCAATTTCAGTGAAAGCCCTTAGGCTTCAGTCATCTAAAATGTGTTTGAAGCTTTCCACAATCCAGCAGATGTTTGGGTTTCCTATTTTTTTTTTTTTAATCTGACAAAAAATAAAAAAAAAAAAAGAAAAGTTGTTTCATTTTATGCTTGCAAGGCTGCCCAAAAATCTTGCTCATGTTGTACATAAAATTGCACTAGAAAATACAAGGACAACTCAAAGAGAGATCTGTACCCCATGGAGATGAAACAGACTGTTTCCCTAAACTATTTGCTACAACTCAGTCTAGAGGACTGTAAGGGATAAATAGTAGGGTTCCTTACACAAGGCACATGGAATCAACCTCAGCTGTCCTCTTATAAATAATGAGAGCTATGGAGAGAGGTGATGGCAATGGCAGCAATATAGTACTTTGCAGCTCCCGCTCTTGAGCAAGTCAGAGAGGGAAAAAGCAACTCAGCCCTTGAGACATTTGCTGTGCTAAAATGTTTTCTTCTTCTACCACCCCAGCAGAGTTCTAGTACTGAACTGTTAGAGCTGGTGCAGCTAACAGTCCCCTAAGCATGAGTTGAGTCATCAGCTATCTGAAGGGCATTTTTTTTTAGAAAACAAGAAAGAGAAAAAAAATCTTGTCTTCAATAGATTGTCAACCTATAGGATTCACCTTTTTCATTATTCTTCACTTGTTAACTGTGACAGAAAAATATCTAAAGACACACTCATGTTATCATAACCACACTATCATATTCTGCTTTCAGACACTGTGGAGATTTCATGGTGGGTTCCAAGCATGTTGGTTTGACTATGGTGACATAAGGCTTTTTCCTCTAAGCACTGTTTGCTGGGTGACTTCCTCCTTTTCTAGATGTTTACTTTCTCAGGACCTGTACGCATAATGGTCTATGAGATGAAAAATCATGAAAGAATCTATTTCTCAGGGTCAGATTGTGCTGTCCTTTCTCCAAAGTATTGAAAGCGAATACCAGATTTTCAGTTCTAGCCAAAATTCAGACAGAAAAAGGAGAAAGCTGTAGCAGAGGTATAGAGTGCACTATGGTAGTTCCTCCTCATTTCTCATTCCTGTGTATGCTCAAATACTCAAATACTTCAAAGCATTTTCGAAGAGATCCAAGGCTTCGATAAGCTTAATGTTGTGTTGCTCAGGCTAATGGGCGTGAATGGTCTGAACTTAAAATTGAGGTTCACAGCAATGTAAGCAGGAAAACCACTGTCCTAACTGCCCTCGGCTAAGCTGATCCTGCAGGAAAATTTTCCTAAGAATTCAATAGTATGATCCAGGACTCTAGAGTGTGTCTAGAATCTCACAACTTTAACATTTCAGTGCAATAAATTCAGAAACGTTTCAGGTATTTCTTTGAAACGCAAGTGGCCTGCATAAAAATGTTTACTCTTCCAAGTACTGGGGGAACCAAAGAAGCCACCAGAACATTAAGCTTATCGAAGCCTTGGATCTCTTTGAAAATGCTTTGAAGTATTTTTAGGATTTTATGATTTTCTTATCTAGCCCTGCGATGCTCAGTTGGGTTTGCTATGCCTTTGTAATCTCTGAAATCTATCACTGATATTTAGGGGATGGGGAGTAATTTCTTTAGGTTTCCAGCTGGTAGCGGTGAGATAAATTGCTAGCAATACTCATTGAACATTGTCAAGTACCAAGAAATTCCAATTTCTCAGAAAATTTGTTGGTCTTATGTTCACATGCAAGCCACAGACATCACCATTTTTCTGGCTAGTCATGCACAAAATAGTCAGCTTTCCAAAGTCAGCATTTACCTGCAGTTAATACGCACTGGTGATTTCCAAAACTACAGTCCTTGGTTTATGTATAGGGGAAAAATCAAACAATTGTGGTACAGAACAACTCATGTAACTGTTAAATATTTTTAAAGTCACTTTTTATTCACTTGTCCGTTGTTTCCCATAAGTAAAAAAAAAAAAAAAAAAGAAAATCATTAATTGCTTACTCCCATCAGTAGGCTTATCATCAGTTTCAAGAACCGTCCAGGTTACACATCTCTTTGCAGAGTATAGTAAAGTTATAAAGAAATGCAGCGAAGGACACAAAGGAAGGTAAAAAAGATACAAGGATTGCACATTCCCTATCATTGAATCCTAATTATTTTCTGTTGAGGAAAAAACTTAGAACAATTGTCTGCTAACTTTTTGATTTTAACTGCTTCACAGTAAAAAAAAACCAAAACAAAACAAAAACCAAGAAAAACCCCAAACCACACCCCCAAAAAACTCCATAACCCTCTGTATCTTTTTTTTCAAGATTACTTTTAAGAAGTTTCCTTCAGAAATAATTATAGATTTTTTTAAAGAAATATTGAATCATTTAGCCAAGTAAGAAAACCATTTCTACAGGAAAGTTCAACCAAAAGTTTCTGATAGGTATAAGAAAGTAATAGCAATATATTTATAAAAATATGCTTTTTTTGAAGTGAAGAGCATGAGAGGAGATAAGCCAAACATATTTTTTTTATGAGGTGTTAAGTAAATCAGCTCTAGAGGTTGGATAATAACTGTGCTGATAAGCTAGCCAGGGGTGTGAAAAAGACTGAATAACATGACATTTCGGAAACTCAGGAGAGCAGTGAAACAAAAGATGAGATAGCTTCTAAGGAAAAAACATCAAGTACTTGGGCCACTCAGATAACTTTTAGTCATGCCAGGCTGCAATAACTCTGCATCTTGTTAAGGTAACATAAAGTAAAATCATGCACAAATTTAAAGAGAAAAATCCTCCTTCATTCCAACTCCCTCACTCCCAGAGAAAACTTCTGAAAATGCAGGTACTGTGTTACTCTTCCTATCTTCAGGCCTTGGTTAAGCAGTTACGCAGCACAGGTGAATAAAGCTGCTCAGCTACATTGAAGTTATTGCAGAAGTGCACTGGTCAGCGATGGTAAGAAAATACGTATTCTTCTGAAAGAGTCCTGGGACAACATCAGATGTTCTAAATGCCCAGAGAAGTAAATACAATAGCAAAGCAATATCCTGACTAAGATTATGACTTTTCTGCCTTCCGGTTTTCACCAATACTTTTTTCCTCCAGACAGTGGAGGATAGGACATTTAACTGAGCCAGTCTTCATAACATAGCTGCCATCTCCCCAAAACAGAATGCTAGGATGTGCATCTGTGTTTCGTCTGTTGGATGCCTGAATATTTTCACATACCTGTAGGAACAACAGGCATCTTTTAGCTTTTCCCTCACATTGCCATTCTACTCTATGTCCATAACTCTAGTGGATTACAGGGGAGACAGATCTATCACCAAGACAGTACCACACTTGCACATTGTGTCAATGGAGCAGAGGGAGAACAAAGAGAACAGGCAGAATTTGCTTCATCAAGTATCAGAATAAAAAAAAAATAAAAATAAAATCAAACCAAACCTATGGGAAAATCTTAATGGGAAATAGAGAAAGCAGGAGCTTTGTCGGGTTGTGCAAAAATACATTTTTAAAGTGTCTAAAATAGCTAGTGGTTGTTTGAAGAAACTTGACAGTGACAAAGGCAGAGGAAGTTTGCTGTGGGTGTTCAAGGATGGCAAAGAACAGGATATGTTTATGTGCAGAGATGCTAAATATAAACTCCAAGGTGCAGCAGAGATGAAAGACAGCTCTTTGACAGTATATGTAGAAAACCAGGGTTCAGCATAAAGCAGGGGAAAAGACATAGGCCACTATTCATACTGAATATAGCAGAAAGAAATTTTATAGACTTCCCCACAGTTATACTGGGCCAATACACAAAAATACGTAAAAGCAGCCCTTACAAACTGAAGTTTTATTTGTACTGGAATCACAGACACACAAGCTGAAGAACTGGTGACATATACTGCAGAAGTATTACTCCATGTAAACAGTATTTTACATAATAAACATGTTATTAAAGCCAGTGCAGCAGTATCTGACTCTGGCTGCTCATTAGAAGAGATGAATGGAAACGTTAGGAATTCAGACTTGTAAGTTTTTTCCTGTGATGGAAGTGAAGGTGGCTCTGAGTTCTGAGAATATCACCAAACACTGCCACAAAATTAGAAGAAAGGGCTGTATAAATACATAACATAAAATTTCCTTTAAAACAGAATTTGAGATACTTTTTGCCTGAGCACCCACATCATACCAAACGTAGGATTGAATATGAAGTTCCGTTTCAAAGAAAACTTCATGGCCTGTGAGTTATATCATTGAAAAAAACCCCAAACTTATAAGAATTTGTCTGCCACTAAAGCAAAGGGATTTACACCTAAGTTGTTACACAACAGCTGACTGGGAATTCATGAAACAATGTAAAACTACTAACGAGGGTTCTCACCATATTACTTAGTTCTTTGTTTGCTTTCACAAATTACCAAATGATTGGCAAAACTGGTTTATTAGCCCGTTAGCACTGACACTTCCATTCATTTCCTGGCATAGTAGGTTTTAGTTCATCAAGCAACTGGATATTTAATTCATCAGATGATCTGTTTCAGACCACAGTTCCTTCCATTTCCTGAGTCTTATTTTTCAGGTAAAAGTCCAATAGCCCTTGTTTCAAGTGATCATGACAGTGAAATCCATACAGAAAGCTCAAACATATACAGTCTACCATTGACTGCTTGTTTATCTATCTTGAGCATCGCAGCTATATTTAATATAGAATCAATTCGCATTGATTAAAAATGTAAATTAGTCTCAAAGGGGAAAAGTAGGTTAGATGGGCTAGGAACAGAGTAGCGTGGGAATGACAGCTCTACTCACATGTAACTTTACAGATGTGAAGAAAGTGCTAACTGCACAGTGAGTTGAGGAAACAGCAGGGTGAGCAGGCTGATTTTTGTTGTTATTTCTGCTACTACACCCATCTTGGTAGCTACAAAGCATTAAAACCTACTAAAGGATACTTTCCCACTGTTTTATGGCATAGGTCATTCCGAACCAGCTGGTGCTCCAGCCCAGCTATGCTTGCTCTGGCTGAGGTGGCAAACAAAGGAATCAATAATTCCCAAATGGAGGAACACTGGAGGAAGAAGAAGGAGAGATGCTGAGGAAAAGAAAGAACAAAAAAAAAACAACCACCACCAACAAAGAAACAACATAAATTTTAAATTTCCATTTCAAATAGAAATACATACTCTTTTCCAAGGAAACGTGTTTGTGGGCCACCAGAAAAATACATATGTTTTGCTTGATTATTATGCTATGCAATCATCAGGAAATTAGGCTGGCAGGGGAAATTGTAGCACAAAGTAGATAATGAGGTCCACTAGTTTAGCAATATTCAAGAGTTTTAGGGATATTTTTTTATGCCTTTTTGTCAGAATACAGAGACCAGCCTAGGGTCCACCTGTGATGAAAGGCAAGTAGAAAAATTGAGTTTGCCATTGTTCTTAAAACTGTTATGCACATATCTGACAGCAACTAACTTAGATCAAAGCAGAGTACAGAGGGAATCAGAAAGCAACAGCCAGAAAAACAGGAAAAGAAAATGAGAAAAGAGCTACAAGCTCACTAACCACAGGGACATAAAATTGACACTGACCAAAGCTGCAAAACAATGGCACCCAGCAGTATCAAAGTCATTGTTTCATTTCAGAACTACAGAAGAAATTGAAACATTAAGAAGTGTCAAAAAAGAAAGGTTTGTAATAAAGTATAAAAATATAATTCTGAGAGCCTCTTTCACAATTAAGGTTGCAAATAACCTGGAGGGGAGATAAGATGGTTTCTGTATTTTCACCTTCATGAAAGCTATTTAGCATAAACAGGTTTTGCCTCAATGAAAAAAGCAGTCCTGCCATTATGTGTGGGAAGCAGAAGTAGAACTGGAATACTTTTTTTCTTCCCATAGGTTACTTCATTAAACTTCAGGGATTGTTAAATTTTAGAAACAGGCATTCTTAACCAGATTTGTTTTTCACGCTCGAGGCTGCTGTCATCCTAGTAGATCTATATACAGGAAATGATGTGCCTCGTTATTTGTATGCCAGTCATACTCACCTCTGTATGACTTACAGACAGCCCAAAAGAGGTGGTAATCACAAAAAACATTCTCTTGGATATTCCCTACATTAGGAAAGTCAGGTAAACCAAAGGGCTCTCCCCAGACCAACAAACTCAGGCTTAGACAAAATACTGTGGGTATGCCATCTCCATGGCTTTTTGGCAGGGAACCTTTAGGGAATTCTCCTATTTTCTAAACAATAAGCAAGTTTCAATCTGGGATTTAATCCAGATAGGACAATCACAATTTTCACTTTCTAAACCAAATTATTTAGCCATGTGAAACATAGCAGTGTGCGTGGTCATATGTCAATGGAAAAAACATCAAAGAAGAGCCCTTTCTTCTGATGCTAAAACAAAAGCTTTACTACCTCAATTGAGAGGAAAAAAAAAAAAAAAAGCATTTCTTCGTTTCTTTTCTTCAACCTATAAATTCTCTAGCCTTCTGCTACCTCACTTCACACTATTGATCTAGAGAAACTGCTAGCAACTCTTCATCAGCGTAAGAGGCACACAGTGTAACCCACCTGCCCCAACACACATCAGAAACAGCATCACCCATTTCTGCTGCTGAAAAAGCAATGAGGTGGCAGCTAAAGAGCAAACAAGATGGATGGGAAATGGCTCTGTGATGAAGTCTGCAGTGCCATGTCAGGAAAAGTTCAAGCAAAGGATGTCAGGGTCAAGGTCTGATTCTTCCCTGCAACTCGTCCTTCCAAGGGGACAATTTGTAGTGAGTAGCTGTGTACATGTGTAGCTATTAGAAAAAGGTACTGTAAATTGTTTCCTCTGTGTCAGATTAATTGCTGTGCTCTTTATTTAGGAGCAACTTAATCACACAGAGCATAAAAATAAATGCGTGTTCAGCAACTCAATTTATTCTGAAGTCCTGCTCAGCCTGCTGTGAGGCTACAGCTTCAGTCACGAGGTGTGTTTCTCTTCAACAGATAAATTTGCCAGACATTTAGTGGGAAAAAAAAAAAGCTTCCATTATAGCATATAGTCAGTCTGCTGAGAACCTGACATTTTGTGACATTTTCTTCAACTGAATTTAGAGACATGGATCCTCAACTTACCAGTTCTTTCAAGGCTCCAGTGTCACATGGCTTTGAGGAAGTTTTTGCTAGTAAGTCTGAAGTTGGGGGAAAAATAAGAATGCATGTACTTACAGTGAAAAAGAGGCATCAAATGAAAATTATAGGGCTTTTTAAAAGAAGCTTACACTGATATCTTAACTCTGCATCAGGAGGCTCCCCTCCTGTATGTGAATGGGAAATATAAAATAACAGTTCTCATTAATTTACATGTTGAGCATGAAATTGTTCCTGCAGACTGAAAGAATTTATAAGCAATGTGAGTTTTGAAAACTTACAAAAAACGATTGCTTTACTAGTCAACCAGTGAACTCCAAACTCTATTTGAACAGCTGGAAACATCTTCATCTTTTAATTCATCTTTTCAGTACCATCAGAACAGAGCAGTGTCAGAACACCTCCCAGTCTTCCCATCAGAAGTTAATGATGCATCTTGAAAGCTGTCTTGCAAAAATTATCAACATTTCAACAATAAGCCAATGTAACTGCTTATGAATAACACAGGTCTAGTATTATTGTTTATCTGGTTTATTATCTTAATTAAATGACTGCGAAGAGTTATACCACAGAAATATAGGAATTTGGTTGTAATCAATTTTGTTTATAACTTAAAAAAAAATACATGTTGCAGATTTCTGAGAAATAAAGAACAAGTTCTCAAAAAAGAAAACTCCTGTCTTAGAAAAATGTTGGCACACAGAACAGACTCTCAACTAAAATTTATCTTTTAATGAAGTGGTGTGTGCATAATTTTTTTCTGCTTTGGAGAGTTGTCTCTGATGCTCGAATTCCTTACATGGCAATGGGCCTTCCCATTCCCAGCAGAGTCAAGGAAGCTGAAGAAGCAAATGCTATGCATTGTATTATATTTAAGCTTTGAGTGATTGTTTTTAATATTTTTATATTCCTAGAAATGTTACTACATTATTAAGAAGACAAATGCTTCACAGAATGTGGAAGGACACTCTCCAAAATCATGTGTTGGAAAGATCACTGTTATTATTGCTTCTGCAGAAAGAAGTACTTTTCTGCTAAGGAGTGATGCAAATGAACTTTGATGTAAAAGACAATATATTGGTTATTGTTTCAGAGGTATTAGTGAGAGAACATGAGGTTTGAAATATTGGTTTATCTTCCTCCTATAAACACTGGAGTGAAAGTGGGTTTTACTGGAATGAAAGTGGGAGTGAAATGGGGTTTGTAAAGACTTATAGGAGGGATACTAAAGCAGAAAAGTTATTGGCAAGGCTGGAGGGCTGATGGGTCACTGAAAACAGATGACAGGATAAAAGAAGCCAGGAAGTGAAGAGCTGCAGGTAAAAACAAATTTGTAGATGGAAAGAAACAAGCTAGATTAATATTGATGCAGTAAAAAGAGACAGATTAACATATAGATGCAGGCAAACACTGCAAATTAAAAATATGGAAAGTTTCTCTGTACAAAATATTATCTGTCAGATGACACCTAGTTATATACAGAGATATGAAGCCTTCATCATGTTGGCTTTTCCTTCCTGATTCTTGTATAAAAACTATCCTAGAGATGAAGGGTATGTCCCAATTGTACAAGACTTTAAATATAACAAGACATTCTGTATTTGTATAAAGAGAAGTCAAAGACAGAAAAAATTGATGAAAGGAGCAAGAGAGTTTATTCCACTGGTTTTGCTCAGTGAGAAGTAAGAGGAGATAAAATAAGGTACAGTCCTTTGGAATATGAAACACTGTTTACATATTGGATATTTAATCTGGTTCAGTTCAGTTACATTTCCACAAGAACTCTAAAGCCTAGCTTCTAACAAAACCTTAACTGAATCTTTGAGTGTGAAAAACTGCATGAACATCCGGAAATTAAAAATAAAGTGTGTTTTAAGGATTTCCTCATTTGTATGAAGAGCTAAATATCTCAAAATACTTTTGTGCTTTCTCTTACTATTTGATCCAAGATATGAAAAAAAAAAAGCGCCGAAACCAAACCAAACCCAACCCAACCAAACCCCATATTTATTTAATGATATATTTGGATGTCAGAAAATGCTGTTCTCAGGATGTGGTAGTTCATATTTTATCTGAGCAGGTTTGCCTATTCCTGAAGAATATCTCTAAACACAAAATAGAGGAGGGAAGCTAAGAATAAAACAAGAGGAAGTGCATATACACCACAGCCAGTAGTACAGAGAAGAGACTTTAAATGCAACATAGTGTGCCAACCACCAGTGCAGATTTAAAATCAAATAATGCTGCCACATCGCCAGTCCTGCAATCACTCCTCATAAAAAAAATCAGATATTTTCTATTTTATTTGTATATACAATAGAAGCACGAATTCCAGACAAATGTGGTCTGCCTTCCAAGAGACAAATGAAAGCCTGAACACTTCAAAGCTGGCATATTTTGTTCCCACACCTGAAAGCTAAATGAAAAATCACCTTTTACAGCAAAGTTGACCCACTTCTACTCAGGGGACCTTAAGTGACAAGAAGCCTAGCATGAGCAACACACCTGTTGGGGTTCTTTTAAGCTCCATCTTGAAATTCTGACACAGGTATGAATATACAAAATGTATTATCAAAATACAACCCAGTGATACAACAGAACACTTTTTAATAATCCCTTAAATTAGCTCCACATTAATGTTACCCCCCCACAGATACATAGATGCAGTCAATAATTAAACAATGAAACTGTTTTGAAGGGCAAATATGCTGGGCATCAATGCCATGCATTTAAAGAACCAGGCAGTTTATAAATCTCAGATAATAAACATCAAAGGAATCTTAGTGACTGTGATGAAGTAGCTACTACTGTCAGCTGTTATTTTATCTTCAGCAGTTCTGTATATCTGGGTAGTGTGGAATTTTCTTGGTACAGAATCAAAACTAAATTTTGAACTAATTCAGAGACATAATTCAGAAAATTTACTGCTTCTGGATTTACAGCTTTTTGTTTCTGGTGCAACCATTTAACACATTACTTGGATTAACTCAGCACTCTCCTTACAATAAACAATCTTGTTTATGCTGCTTCTCCTATGTTAAATCAAGGACATGAAACTAAAGTTGCATTTACAGAAAAAAAAAAAAAACCAACAAAATTCTAAATGGAATTCACTGCATAAATAAGAGACAGTAACAGAAGTCAGAAGTAGGCATTTTGATAGGGAAGGATCTTATCTCATATGTAGGACTTTGAATATGTAGACTTACTTAGACTCTTAAAAATTGCAATCTAGTCAGTGTAATGACAGCTGTACAGCTTTTATTTAGTATGACTTTGTAGCCTATTCGTTTAAACCGATGCTGAACCATTTTAGGGGAAAAAAAAGCATTCGACCAACCAAACCAAAACAATGGAAATTGCCAGTCTCAGCATTTTCTATCTTATCCCAGCTTAGAACAAGGAATCAGTTACAAACTTACAAACAATCCCATGAAATGCTTTTAAACAACAATTTGAGAATATATTTATTCTTCCCAGCATCTGCTTTTCTGCTTCTACCTCTAGCTGTAATGCAGGAAGATAGGAAAAGAAAAAAAAAAGAAGAAAAAGAAAAAATTTCTTTACTCATCTTGTGTTCTTATGTATTTAAACTTGTATTACCTTTTAAGTTTGCTTTGAGTTTATGTTTTCATGCTGCAAAGCTGATTAAGTTACCCTTACAAACTGAGTCCTGAAATATAAAATTCACCTTGACTTCAACTGGAATTTAGCACAAAGAGAAAGTTAAAATCATAGGCCTTAAAGGAGAGGCCAATAGATTTGTGTGTACATTATACATATATTTATATATCAAATAATTTGCACTACTTTACTGCACTAACAACTGACAGAGCAATTTCACAACTCATTTAAGAGCCATCAGTTAAGATTCAGCTGATTTTA
>JAVHNF010031755.1:2972-14057 GCA_034783455.1 Micropsitta finschii | reverse complement strand
AGTGTGAGGTGTCCCTGTCCTTGGCAGAGGGGTTGGAACTGGATGATCTTAAGGTCCTTTCCAACCCTAACTATTCTATGATTCTATATTTAACAAGCTTCTTCAGTGAAAGTCAGTAAATCCTGGAACAGCTGTGAGTAAATACAGTGTGCAAAGGAGCTACAACAGAGGGAAAGCTACAATAACATCAAACCATGAGTAGGAATCAAGACTGGATTTCAGCAGAGGTGAAAGGCTCCTAAAGATAAAAGTCTGTTCTGCAGGAAGTAGAAATATGTGAAATGTCTAAACACAGCCCAGGAGGACACATTGACTCTTTCTGTTGCTTGAGAATACACAGCACACTGTTGAAAAATGTTGCTGTGTTACTAACAACCTGATTTCTTCATTGCTTTTTGTCTGGTTTGGTGTTCATGGCAGACTACTTGGACTTGTGTAGTGGTCATTTAACCTGCCAAGGCAAGGAGGAGTCAAGTGTGTGACATCCTGGCAGTGGATTCACTTAAGATACAAAGTGTGCTACAAATAATGGAGAACTAAAGGACCAGTTGGGTCTCTTGGGTTATTGAATGCAGTCCACCACAGTTCAAAGCAGCCCTGTCATGGAAATTTAGATGAGAATGGACCACAAGACATTCACCCTGTGCTAGGAGAGCTGGAAACACAAAAAAACCCTGAGACATAACTGTGAAGCTAAACTCTCAAAGCTGTGGCAGCTGAGCAGTTGTCTTTTGGGTTTTCTGACCCAGGCCAAGTGTAGGAGCTCAGGATTAAGTCTGATCTCTTTTCCACGTGCCAGTTGCATCATTCCACCTGAAAAAGATAATTGCCTTACTAAATGACGGTTTGGTTTGAACGAAGACTGTTGCAATGTTGCAAGTGTCAAACTAAAGTGGTTAACACAACATATGCCCTGTTTAATGTTTGTGGGAGCAGCAAGAAGTAATAAAGTCCTTTCAGTAGCTTGATTTTTTAAACGTCTGAAATCCATTTCAGACAGCTTAAGTAACAGTATCCCACATGCTAGGATTCTTCCTGTTTAATGGAACATGCTGAAAGGAAACGACTTTGCTTAATTTCTAAAATGCTTGCTTTAAAAATTTCCAAGCAAATTGTCCTATATGCCAGTCGTACCAGCAGTCGTACCAGCAAGGAATTGAAGTACTAACCATGCAGCTTGCCTGCTGCTCTGATTTTTTGAGGTAACAAAGAAATTGGGGTCATCATTCACTGCTCCTCTGTAACTCAGTTATTAGACTGATTTCTAAAGAAGGAGACAAATAAGGATCTAACACCAAGAAATATATTTGCTATGAATAACTCTGCTAATGATATAACACAATGAAAAAGTAAGATGTGCTTTTATGGTATTTGCTGATGCCCTTCATACAATCTGCAAGTTTAACTGGATATTCACTCCTCTGCCTCTTTCTTTCCCAGTCTTTAATAACTATATTACCAGGAATGGCAGAAGAAAAACGAGCAGAAGACACTTTATTCAGTCTTGGCTTATATGTTGAATGCAAAAAACCATCAAGACAGGTCATTGTTCACAGAGCCTTGCAGACATCAACAGATTGTGACTTTCCCTGTTTTGTCTTAAGGCAGGGGCCTCTTGTTTCCACTCCAACACTGGTCTGCAATTCATGAGCAGAGCAGATGTGCAGAAACCTCTCCACCATGGCTACAGGTTACAGAGTTGACTCTATTTTCCATTTATTTCTTTTGCAACACCTGCTACCCTTCCCTGCCTTCTGGAACATAAAAAACCAACCAAAAACAAATAAACAAAACAACCCAAAACCAAACAACTAATTATAAAATAAAACCTTTAAGGTTTTTCTAGCTTACTTGAGGGTTGTTGAGTCTAAGGCATAAAGTAGTGGGTTTTCACACATATGCTGGGAAAGGTAACTGAAGTTGTTGCTGGGCGTGTATAGGTTGTAGAGTGACTTTAAAAACATGCTTAAGAAAAGGAAGAGAGAAAAGCAATAAATTAAAAGCATTTTGACTTCAGAGAATGTGGGTAGAACAAGGGCTGCCCTCTTTCAGAAGGGGGAGAGAGCTTCTTGGTCTGTCAGACATGTGATGGACATTAATGGCAGGAATTACAGACAGTGCCCTGAAGAAAGAATTAAATTGTCTGTTGAAGAAGGGAGTAAAATGTATATCCTCTTCTTTAACAAAAATAACTGTGTTTTTCCTCCAAGAGATCAGGCAAGTCAAGTAGCTTTAGTGGTTTTTCTATATTTATGGCCTAAACCAAACTTTAACAACCAGGTGGAAAATTAGGAGACATTTTCTTACATGGTCTAGGGGAGTGTATCCTGTATATTCTTTTTTATTCCTGGGGGGAGCATTTTTAGTACATAGTGTTGGCCAGATTCCAAATGTCTTGATTTAAGTCAAGAAGAGAACTGTGACGATACATCCTTTTCTCAGAACTGAATTATCCCAGACAAGGGCAAGTCTGTTACACTTCAAGTTTGTATCACCATCTCTGCTCTCTTTCCATAGCGTAGTTCTTCTGGACTGTGCTATTCATACTTCTGCTCAGTTTCTTACACTTAGCAGTATCTGGCATGGCTTTGCCAAAGATGCTTTTTGGGGTACATGCTATTTCATATAAGGAAATGTGCAATCTCTGACCCTTTGAGAAGAGTAGGTTAAGTTCTTTGGAGCAGATAATAGCAAGAGGTAGGGAGAATATGCAGTGGATTTATCTTCCCATTGTGTGTTTACAACTTCTAATATAAATGCAATATAAAATCTTCACTCACCTGTAAGGATACAAACTTTCTGGAATTGAGTCCTTTGATTACCCCTTTCATTTCTACATAGACTTTTGGTCTGCTTTTTTTCTGCCTTTGCTTATTTCCTTCACAGAATTAAGCTTGTCCCTTGTTGATTCACCAGTCTGCCTGTCAGGCACATTAGGACCACTTGGCAGGTAGAACAGCTGGTGAGGATATGGGGATTGCACTAGAGTGGTATGAAAACAAATGAGGAGATCTGAAGCTGTTTCCTAAACTCCCAGTGAGCCTTAAGTTGTAGTGACACATGTCCAAGGTCCAAGCTTCTGGCCATAAAAATATCTTCTGGAGTTTTAAAAAATGATCAGTAAGGCTTTCCTAACTCCAAAAAAGGCATTACATTTCTATAAGAAAAGTCAAATTCATCAGTTAGAGAAGAATTGAGCACATGACTAAAATTAGTCTCTGCATAACTGCAGATTTTCATGACCTTCTCTTTTGCACAAAGCAAATGTAACCAAGTCCCAGTCACAAGTATATGCAGGTGCACACATACGCGTATTCACGTGCATGCTCAGTGATGCTTCTAGATAAAGGCTATAGTAATGTGTGAACTGTAAGTATCAGTATATGCTCAGATGCAGCCATTATATGTGGAAGCCACTATAATTATGTGTGGTGTGTTTTTCCATTATCAGTGGGTTTAATAAAGAGTGGTGAGTGGGGATTCTGGGCAAAATAATTCTGAGCCAGTATTTTATAGCAAAATACAAGTGGTGCTCCTCTAAAAAGGCATAGGTCTTGCAATCCCTTACGATTCCTTGCATTTCTTCGATTCTCCTTCTCATTCCTCCAGGAGCAGGGGGAAGAAAAGGGGGGGGGGGAAGTTCTAATTTACGGCCTGGGCTTAAACCACGACAGTATTATATGCAAATACATTGATATTGAAGTCATATATTGGTGCATGAGGCAAATTTGATGAAAAAACAACATTTCAGAAGCCTGTAAATTAAACTGCAGGAATTAAAGAAGGGAGTAATTTCCCTCTGCCTGCAATTTCACCTGCAATACCACTACAGTCACAGTCATCTGTTAAAACAGTGGTAATTTAGTGATATGTCCCTTTGGTCTTCCCTCACCTCTCCTTCTGTGCTGCTTCCATAACCCAATGTGCTTTGCTTCTTTGCACTGAGCCTATAAAGTTGCCTCAGCTGGGGAAAAAATGCAGTTCTGATCTGAATAGGAATATTTATAATTTGTATTTATCTGTGTGTGCACATACTTCTATGTATGTGTGTAACACATGTGCATAGCTTGTTATACATGATACACCTTATCAGGTATCCCTGTAACACCCAATGGTGTTAACAAAGCTCCTTTAACTTCTGGCAGGTCTGTGTTTCAGTACCATTGTAGTAAGAGACACAGGTTTTACATGAACAGTTCAGTCTGGATTTTGCTGTGAAGCAGACTGCTGAAGCCATCCAGAAGGAGTGGCAGTTGGCATCCAAAAAGCTCTAGGGGCAGTTGGATTTCCTTCTTACAATAAACATTGTTCAGAGAATTCGAGATCGCAATGGGGAAAACTATACTTAGGATGTCAGAATGTACAGCTGCAAGGAGGGTGGGAAGATCGTTTTTATTAAGTTTGCCTATACTTCATAGTAAAGAGAGAAAGATTAAATTTGATTGGACTGAAAATGCAGGGAGGGGGGGAAGGGAAATGAAAAACACATATACAATTGTTGCTTTAAAAATATCAGGAAAACACATTCAGGGTCATACCCTGATCTCTGTTGCAGCCAGATAACTTCTATTTGCTTTAGTGGAGTCATCCAGGATTTGCACTGATGTGACTAAGATAGGCACCTGGCCTTCTAGATGCCAGGCCAATATATGTATGTAGATATATTTTAAAGTAACAGTAACTTAAAAAAATGTCCTTTTGGGCTGCTAAGCTTTTACAGCTTTCTGTTATCTTGGGAAAACAGGCATGGGAAGAGGGGGAGAGAAAGCAAGAGAGGGGGCTTTTAAGTTCTTGTGTCTCTGTCACAGATGTTGCTTGTAATATAGACCAAATCTTTATGTGCTGAGGGATACTAAAAGTCAACACAAGTGTTTAGCTTTGTCCATAAAGAATCTAGAAAGAGAGAGAAAGATCAGGATGGCAGCTAAACTTTCAACTATTTACAAAATAAAATTACAAACCAGCATCCTAGACTTTAACAGGAATGACACATTTATTGCTTTCTCTGTAGCAGTGAGAGCACTATTTATTGTCTCTTAAGGACTATGTGGCAGGTTAACAATGCCTTCAGTTTTACCCTAGCAAAAAAGAAAGCAGATCACTAATGAACTGGCCTGCCCAGCTTGTTTAGGGGTATAATGATTTCTTAGTGGTACAGTACTCTCTGAATAAGTATCTCCAGCTAGTTGAGTATATTAACATGTGGTATTTGTTAAACTTTTTTCCCCAAGATTCTTTTTCTGAGGCTCGGCGCAGTGGAGACAGGATTAAAACTGTTTAAAAGCTAAATCTAGCTAACTAATGCTAACTTCCTTATACTGTTTTAAAATTCTCCCTATGCAGAAGAGATGCTAGATTTACAATACTAATCCAAAGAACATAAGAGGTATCGAGGGTATTCACAGCCACAGTACTTCAGCTCCTCTGCGTTACTGCTAGTACCAACGTTGTGTTCTGTGGTCCCACACCTACCTTGCAGATGATTTGTCTGAGACTGCAGATGAGGCTTCCTTTTGGAGGTGCATTTCTCTCTGCTGCTGTTCCTGTTCTCTGCTGGTTTGGTCTGAGGAGGGTCATCATTCGTAGTCAGATATTTGAGAAGTTCAGAGCAGGGACGTCTTTGAGGCTTTTGCTGTTGACAAATGCTCTTTGCTTTATTGCTCCATGAATTCTCAGTCTTAAAAACAGGACATAATAAATAAAATAAAGTAAAAAAAAAAAAAGCTAAAATTAGCGAGCTGAACCTTATCAGAATGGATATAGGTTTTCTGAAGAGATGAGATTTTCAATGAAGTGTTCAGTCTAAGTGTACTAGATATATGAGCTGTGAATAACTGTTTGCAGAACAAGGAAAGAAAATTACATTTAAAATTCCTAAATGACATTTATGCAGCTTTTTATTTCATTTCTCCTACATTTCAATGTTCCTACTCAGCAACATGTAACTAACAAGACCCTACAGCGCCTTTACTGTGAACAAAAGAATAAGCTGGTTTAAACCTTAATTTGCTGCTGATTGCTTGAGCCCAGTATTCACAACTCTCTTAAGTACCCCTAAATGCTCTGTTTTCAGTTACAGTGAATGGCAAGACAAACACTGTTTAATACTGCCTGCTAACAGAATTATGTCAGAGCCCCCATTCTATCCAATTAATGGCTAATATACATTTTTTGTCAAGAATCCAGTGTCATTTTTCTTAGCTCAGGCAGCTGGTAAAATGGAAGTCCTGCATCCTGGAGTCACTCATAAACAACACCAGCCTATCAGCAAATATTATTGTAGCCCCTACTACTCTGTTTCAATAGGCCAGAGTAACAGACGGTGGGACTACAACTGCCAAAAGAAAAAGCATAAATGAAATATTCAGAGCATAAAGGAGCTCAGGTGATTTTCTGGCACCCAGTCTATAATCTGTTCAATTCTTTTAAAAGCAGTTGCAAGATACTAGGCAGATTAAAACAATACATATATATCTACTGCTTGCTTGGTTGCTGAAAGCATAGAAGACCTTGTTATACATTATCTTTCTTTTTTCCTTATTACAAAGATTAAGTTTGTACCTTAACAACCACAGGGCTTGTTCTGATCCTGTGATTAGTGTTTGCATGGTTTTGTGTGCTGAGACCACTGCATTCATTGTAATTTAGCTGAGTGTTGGCTGGAGCCAGCAAGAGCTTCTTAAGCTACAAACACATCAGGGAAAAGGAGGTGGAAAGAAAAGAGTTAAAGTTAGGCATCTTTACGGATTAAAATGATTTATCTACATTTTTGCATAGTTAACTTAAAGTTAGCTATATCAATTCAGCAAGCAAAGTACAATACAACAGAAAGCAGGGCTTGGTATTTCCGAGAGCAAAAAAGTTTCATTTTATTCTGTCTTGGCAGCATATTTCTGCTCCCCTGACTGCAGTATACTGCAGGGCAAGCAGAAATGACAGGGGTTTTGGATTTCTGAATCCATGGCAAAATGAAATTCTCAGCGATCTGTTTGACAGAAAAGGCCTCTGATCTAGACAGAGACATTAACTTTAACAGACTAATGGATACAGTGTCAAGTTGCAGGTATCTGGCTCTGCTCTCACAGAAGCCAGTGATACAGGGCTTTCAGCAGATACGGAATCACATCTCAAACTGGTTCTACTGAGTAAAATGCACATAAGATTTTACACACACTCTCACCCAAGGTTCGGTTTTGCCCTGATTAGTACTAAGCTGGTGTTTCGTGGTCAAATCAATGTTAAAGGCATAAAATTAGCCTCACATCCCGCCAGACTCAATGGGCCTTTCTTCACAGATCACCAAAAGCGATGTCTAAATATACATACAAAAAACAGCCCCAAGAAATGAAATATGTATTAAAACCATTACCCTGACTTATCTGAGCAGAATGATAAGCAAAAGTGTCAGCCATTAGCACAAGAATCTCAAAAACAATCTCTTCAACACACTTGTTGAACAGATTGTTTATACTGGTGGGTTGTTTTTCCCCACATAATTTTCAGTTCTTTACTTGATTTTCCTTTCCAGTCTAAATTAAAAGTCCAGACCTTACTGTGACTACATCATACCCATGCAGCGGGTAGCTAGAGGCACATCCAATTCCTGTTAAACAGTAGGAAGGGTTCTTACTAGAGACGGCTCTTCTGCCTCCTGAGTTGGAGGGGTGCCGTCGGGCATTGGCGAAGAGCTAGCGGCATTTTCGTTGGTCACATCTCCATCTGTCAGTGCATCAAATGAAGGCAATCCATCCTCATCCACAGGGATGCTGTCCAGTGTTTCAGTGAGAACGGCTAGCAAGTTTGCTTCGCTCTCTTCATCTATCTTCTGTGGGAAGGGACAAAACAAAACGCAGAACCAGGTGAGAAAAGGATCAAGGTGATGCCTTTGAATGTCAAAAAGCAGTCAAAATTTAGTTAAATCAGCCCTTGAAGCAGTAACTTGCAACGAATCTCAGAAGATGTAATAATAATGCAGATGCAATAAAATGATCTATCTCTGCATTCAAAAGAAATCTTTTTGCACTTTCAGTGTATTGCTCTGGTTTACTTTTCTTCCACAATTCTTTCATTTTTTTAATCAGGTGTTAACAACGGTAAGTAATCACTCAGGGATTGTATTACAGTATGCACCCCAGCTGCTGACACCTAATGATGGTGTCGGCCCAGGCTGTCTCTTTCTTTCTAACACTGAACACCAGCTAATTGACCTGACAAAACTACAAGAACCAGAGAATAAGACAGCTAATCAGAAGACCAAAAGGAAACACTGGCGAAATTTGGAAAACATTGTTCACATATGTGTCCCCATGTCCGGAAGAAAGGGTTTCCCTTTCATACTTCTGGAAATCATTGCTCCAAACTCAAACGAACAACTTCCCATTCCTGAGCCATCAGGGCTCATATTGTAAATGGCAGACTCTTTGGGTTCCTTTTAAAGAAATGTCTTAGGCAGGTTGCCTTTGAAGTTGTCCTTTCGAGTTACATCATTTGAGTGCTCATTGTAACTATTGTATGCATTTATCTAATTCAGACTGCAATTATAAAAAGTAGATTAATTCCTAATCAGATGTGGCTGTAATGTTAATTTGTATTAGATATCTTATTTCAGCAAAAAGACTTCTTTTTTGTCAAATAGAGTAAATTTAAATGCCTTCTGATTTTTTAATGAAATACAGTCCCTACTGTATATTAAGGTACAGATTTTTTAGAGTACTGAGAGTTCTGAGGAGTAGAATTATGTGAAAATCATTATATTTATTTTTCAGAATGATTGGAAATTGATCTTGACATATCAATTATCTAGGATTCCTAGGCTGATCCTAGTGCTATTAAAGTAAATGAAAAGCCTTTCACTGATATCAAACGTGGAGTTTTTCCACCAGTTTCAGAGTGGCTCATCACATTTCAGGTTCACTCTGTGATGAGATTTCAGCTAAGTTCAAATCTCACGGTTTAAAACTAAACTAGCAAGGAATGCACGAGGTAAGAGGAACAAAACCAAGAAGCTATAAAAGTCAACAAGAAGACATTGCCAGTCACACCTCAGAAAAACTTAATAAAAATAATCAAGGGAATCAGCTTATTCCCTTAGCAGGACTTTTTTTCAGTAATTCTTTTATCTACCAGACTCTGAACAGAGATGCTCATAAACCACATAGATAATTGCTCCTGCCAGACTTCTCTGCCAAACCATACCTCATGGCTTCTTACAGAAAAACTCTTGTCTTCAAGTTAGAAAGCTACAGCAAAACACAACCTGGTCTGGCGCTTACAGCATCATCCCCAAGAAACAAATAAACACTCAGACAAAGCTAATGCTAAGGAGAAGCATTTACTTAATAGGCCAAAAGGGACTTGGTCACTGAGAAAGAGTCCAAGTTCCTGAATCTGGTGATTTCCACCACACTAAGCAGACACATGCACACTGATCATTCAGTGTTCAGAGGACAGAAATAAGCAGGGGGAAGCTACTTTGCAAATGAAACCATGCTCCAAATCCAACTTTTCACTGCCACTTTTTGAGAGGAAAAGAGGAAAATTATGGTGTCACGTCTGGAAAAATACATAAAGGCATTATTGGGAAAAAAAAAGCACTTTGCAATGTAACAAAGCACTGGCTTTTTTTTCCAATGGCATTTCAAGTCTCTTGCAGGTGGGGGCATGAATGGTGGAGAGAGCCAGCCCTCTCCCCTGGGGTGGCTGTGGAGGGGACCGGCTGCCTAACCCCCAACCCCACACCAGGAACTTCTCCAACAAGTCTAGCTGGTGGGGTGCACTGCTGAGCCTTGCAGCTTATAAAGCTGACAACAAAGCTGGAACTGTTCCTGTTTCTAATTGGGAATGCCTTCTTTAATAATAGCATGCCAGAAGAAACCCTGATATTTGCTTTTAGCTGCTCAGCTCTTGTGCTTTAAACAGACATTCAAGAGCACTGACATTCAAGAACAGAAAGTTGAGTGGACACCAGTCCTCATCACAGCAATTTCAATTAGTTTTGTACAAGTTTCAACATTCAAACACCCCAGAGAAAGCAGAGGATGTGACAAAGAGGACTCTCTTAAACAATTAATGTCACTTTCCATTATTGCTTCAGTCCCAATTTACAGAGCAAATAAATCAAAGTCACCACAGATGAAACACACTAGCTGGCTAACACATGTCTATTCACAAACGACATGGCAGCAGGAACACATTAGTCAAGAAAATGACATTGCTAGATAACCTTCTAAAGGTTTAACTACGCTATTGCTCCTAATTGTCCTAAATTACTGTTTATAAAGAAACACAGTTATTAGATACAGCAGAAATAGTGCTGAGGGGAGATGCGGAGGCAGAGATGGCCAAGTACATCAAAGTCTGAGCAATAATCACTGAAGCAGCAGCTTTCTGCTTTGCTATCACAACCTGAGTCTTGGTGTTGACAGCACTGGGGAGAAGCAAGCCACGGCCAAATGCAGGCTCTTTCACGGTTTCAGCACTGTCACCGCATAAGTTCCCATTTCAGACTGGCATCCAAAGTGCTTATCACACAGGCTTGGTGCATCAGGACAAGCTGAGCACCTTCAATGTCCACCGAGGTCAGAGGATGCTCTCCATGCTCTCAGGAACTCACTCTATCATGTCTCTAACTTCCAAGCAAGACACACTGAAAAGGGTTTTCTTTTGTTTAAAGGAGGAGATCCTAAGCATTTAGGCCACCTAAATGAACTACAGGTTGTAAGGAAAAGGGGTGGAGGACAATTTTGAACATAAAGCTACCCGGCAAATACATACAGTTATTAAACACTTATGAAAACAATTTGCAATGATTCCATCTTGCTAATGGATTTTAATACAGAAGCAGTTATGCATCACTTCCCAGCCATATTATATGAACTTCTCAACATCCTTGGTTGTTAATTTAACACAAAGACATCAGAGCCAGAGGTTTTTTGACCCCTGTAAACCTTCACCCTGCTGAAGGAGGTGAGGAGCCCAAGTATGTCACTGAACGCAAGTGCTTCCACATTTCTGACAGCAAAAATTTCTAGTGTATCCGTAATGGCATTAGCTCTGAAAGGAAGTAAGATTTGGCACTGGTGTTAC
>JAVHNF010031744.1:0-17302 GCA_034783455.1 Micropsitta finschii | reverse complement strand
TGTAATCATAGCAGACCTGGATGGAGGCACAATTAAAATCCCTGAATGTATTCATCTTTCTCAGCTGCCAGAGCCACTGCTACATCAGACTCAAATGGCGCTTTCTCTAGTATGTTTTGATACAAACCCCATTTTCCACTCTCTTACCTACTTTAAAAGAAATGTAAAAATGAATTTCAGTATTAAATCACTTTCAAACACATTGGAAATGAGATTCAAAACCATGATTCATGCCAGCGTTCCTGATTTTAGAAGAATTTGCTATCTAAAGTTAATCACTAAGTTTTTTCACTATTCGAGAGATAGGTAGTGATTTTTCCTTCCTAATAATGATTTTTTAATAAGAATTCAACATCGGTATTTGAGCAGAATTGTTACCAGTTTAGCTGCTCTTCTGGTTTTATAAATTCATTTCAACTATACATTTTCTTGAAGTTTAATAAATGAATAAGCACTTTTATCTGTATGTTACCCGTATATCAGTATTCAAGAATGATTGATACAATGTGAGGGAATCACCAAAAGTGTAGTTCAGTTTGTCTTTTTACTGTCGTTCTCGTAAGTTAGAAATCACCTTATTCGGAGGCTTCTAAGCAAATCTTCTTAAAGAGAAGAATCTTCTGCCTGTTAGTCTGTTTCAGATGAATCAGCCCTAAAATCCTCAAATATGGCTAGCTTCATTGACTGTAATACAAAGTTTTCATAATGAGCTCACTTATAGAAAGCTATAGCTGAGAAATGAATCCCACTTTTATTTCCGTGCAGTCGTCATAATTTACATCAGTCTCTTATTTGAGATCCTTACTATCAGTGAAATAAGAAAAAAATAAATTTATCCTTTCCTCAGCAAAATGAGGGAAAAAAAAATTTTGTTTAACAATTTCTCTAGGTTTTGCATCCTGATTTGGAAACAGCAGATTATGCATTCCCTCCCCCACGAACAGCTTTATCACACTCAAAAATGCTGGTAAGATTTCTGTGTTATGTCTGACTTAAGGAGAAAACTCTTGAAATTTTAGACTAACTTCTTTTTAAGAATTTCTGCTTTGTGTGTTCTTTTCCATATACATACTCTTTATAGGATTATTGGTGGAGCAAATAAATGCCATTGGACTTTTCATTCTGCCTTCTAATAGGATTCTAATAGGATGGAAATTTTTATAAACATACTTGTATTAATATGGAAGTACCTTATCTTCTTTAAATATTTCCATCTATTGAGTTGAATCTGTTCCTCCTCTGTTTCAGAGACCAGTATAGCTGCAGAATTTTACACAAGTAGACAAAGTGGTCTTTTTATCCATTTCTGTAAATACTAAAATCAACTTCTCTTACAGACATCCCCACAACTGTTCAGAAACATCAGAAATGTCATTCAAGATTTAGGTTTTTAGACTAAATTTGAGTAAAGATAGGAGTGGTAGCTGTGTCAGCAAAACATAAGTTATTGGTTTTACAATAATAATGACAATTATTATACACTGTATGCTTGGACATATTGGGAAAGGTGTTATATGATTTTTAACCATACAAGGTTAAATTGCTTTAATGAACCCCAACCAAAATGGAACTACAGGTAATTGCCTATATTAAAAAAAGTCTGTAGAGATTTTTCTAGTAAAATCTAATTAATTTAGAGTAATAGTAGTTATGAGTTTGTGATAACAACTTGGTAAAGCTGCTGGTTTTAGCTTATAGAAGTGTCAAGAATTGAACTTGAGTTGGTAGACCAGATCAAAAGCTAATTCAACTGAAGAACATACATTGGTTTTTTTATGTATGTGTATTTGAAAACATAAAACTCTTCAGCTGTACAATATATTTGTTGTACTTACTTCTTGCATAGATTTTTTTTTCCATTAGTGAAGACAGGGAATGTCATCCACTTAACTAATGGCAGGAGTCAGCTAAGATCTCACTTTGAATACTGAGGTTATAAATAAGTATAATTTTGTATCAAAATAAGAATTTTGTTATATCTGAAAGAAACAGCCATGTTTTCAAGTGGTTCAAAAAGCCGGGGTACAAATGTGCCTGTTAAAATCTGGTCACAAAGAAAGTGAGAATCTCAGTAGTGAGTCACTCCAAAATTAGGTTACAAATACGATAACAGTTACCATGTTCCAGTGAAGAATATAGAGACATCTAGTAAAATATCCCAGCAGGACAGCTTCATAGAATCTTACATATGCCTACGTTTGTTTCTTTAAAATGTCATTACAAGCTTTAGCTTGGGTTGTATTTACTTGATTGGCTAATCAGCTCTTTACCCAATTATTTAATTTAATATTCTTTGCTGTGTGTAACTTGTATTAAAGTTTGTTTAAAAGGTTCTTTAAGACACCATAAAACAATTTTTAGGACCTTAGGTTTTAAACTTGACTGTTACCTATGAAGGTACTTGAGCTGAGATAAAGTAACATGGGTGACACAGGATTTGATCACAATCTTTGCATCTGGGCCAGTTGGAGATGTCACTTCCCCAAGTCTGCCCAGAGCTGTTCACAGCATTTCCATTAATCTGTGTCTATGTAAGCACCTTCTTACTCATTTAAATCAAAATATACCAGGGCATTAAAGATCTACCACGTCTTTAAAGATCCAGAACCCTGGCTTATTTTGGCAGCAGCAGCAATGCCAGCTTAGGCTCGTAAGGTTCCTTGCTCCCCTGCCCACACCAATGGCACTGCTTGTGTAGGGCTGCAGAGCCATACTTACTTTAAGGGGTAAATCCAGGCTAAAGTACCCTCTTTCCTTTATTTAGCAGCAGTTTTCTCTTATGGCAGTTCTTTCATGTGGTTCGCCACATGGCCACCCCAAAAGCTGCACTTGCATTGCCTGTTGTGCAGGCAAAAGAAGATCAGCAAGAGTGAAGGGGTAAATATGTGCTAAATCTATCATTGCTGTCTGGGGACAGCTCAGTAAATCTGTAGCCTCACATAAGAGAGCTTCGTATGTGTACAAGTATCTGCCTATGCTATACTGCTACGGTGTTTGATGAATTTGCAGGCATTTCTCAGATGACTTTATAGAAATGTGTGGAAATGTTTAAATGCAAAAATGTTTTGATAGTACGTTCAATTACTGCTTACAGGACAAAGAAGTGCGAGCAATCTTCCTTAGACTATTTGCACAACTTTTCCAAGGGTACCGGTCATGTCTGCAGCTGATCAGAATCCATGCTGAACCAGTAATTCATTTCCATAAGGTAAAAGAGAAGTGGTTCTGTATGTTTAGTTAGTGTCATGTTAGTCCTGTGAGCTTGCCTTTTGAACAAGTGTTAAAGTTTGAGTAAAATAAAATAACCTACACGTGGTAAGCATAGCATTCTGGCATAACAGTATATCAATGCATTTTAGCGGGACTAATTGCAAGGACAGTGATGGAATGTGAAACAGCATTAATATTAACATTTAATACAAATAAACATGAGGAATCTATGGAATTCTGAAAACACATGTATTGAATTAGAATGCAGTACTTGGAAGTACAGCTTTCCGTTTTATTATCTGTGAGATTTTTAAAACGTTTGCATCGAACTTCCTGTTCACTCCTGAATTTAGGTGTAAAAAGATACTGGCTAATGCAAAAGATTTCATTACAATGTGCCACCAATTAGTAGAAGCTGGTGAAAATATTCAACTGCCAGTACGTACCTGAGTGTAGTTTTGGTACTGATAAAAGACATACATTTCTTTCTTTCTTTATTGCAGGCAGCCTTCTTGGGCAAACGAGGCTTAATTGAGAATGACTTTCTAACCAAAGTGCTCAATGGAATGGCATTTGCCGGTTTTGTGTCAGAGAGGGGTCCTCCTTTCAGAGCCTGTGATCTTTTTGATGAGGTGAAAACTATTCCTATATTCCCAAGTAAACTAAAATGTACCTATGATATTTCAGCATGTAAAAAAATACTGAAATGCTTCTGTATCCTCATTGTTTATTAAAGTTTATATTAGTCTTTTAAATTCCAGTTTCTACTAAGTATACATTTCCAGCTTACTTCCATAAAATTATGCCATGTTCATGTATATGAAGTTAAACAGATGTGTAAATCATGGTAATGCTGTTCCTATTGTCAGGTTTGGAACTTCATAATGCATCACATGTGCTAGTACAGAACTATTTTGAGTAATTTAATTATATTCTTAGAAACATTGAGAAAAGTAATTGAGAAATATTAAATTAAACACATATCCAAGAATATAAACTGGGGCAAACTCTCTTTTCTTCTCTTTTTCTTTAAAGCAATGCCATATTTTTTCTGTTCTGGTTTTTATTTGAATGTAGAATGCAAATAGAGTTTGGTATTAATTCTGCTTAGTAGTAATATATGTAAGAAATACGGATTGTCATATTAAAAATGTTAAAGGAATGCTTTAGGTACATAGGAATTTCTGTATTTGGCAGGACTACAAAGTCTGGTAACAGAAGCTGTGTATGAAAGTGAAAATATCTCATGTTCCAGAGCAGTATGACATTGCACATTTTCCAGTGTTCAGTTTTCTTTGCTGAATTTCAATTTAAGATTAAAATTTCGTAATTTAAATACGAATGAAATTATTTTTAGTTGAATTGTCAACTTTTTTTTATTATTGTTTTTTAAGTTGGTAGCCTTTGAAGTTGAAAGAATTAAAGCTGAGGAGGGTAATCCACCAAAAATGATAAAGCACGTTAGAGAACTTGCAGAACAGCTCTTCAAAAATGTAAGTTTCCTCTATCTGCTGCACTTTTAAAGTTGAGATAGTAACATTGAAACTTCTTACTTCTGAGACTGATGCAGTGTATGAAAATGAAAGTGGCTGCTTCCTGTTAGTCATCGTGTGCATTATGATGGAAGAGTTTGGAACTTGAAGTGTCATCAGTTTTGTACATGTGAGGTACATTGGTGGAAGCTCAATATAGTGGTATTGATTTGTTAATGCTGATACTGATTTGTGTATAGGTACTGCTACTTCCTTCTTTTTTTCCTATTTCACATAATGTCAGTATTTCACATAAGGTCAGTATTCACATAATGTGTATCAACTGTTACATTCTCTGCTGCAACCTCCCCATGCCTCTAGACAGTTTTCCACATGAAAACTGTACCCCCAGTTTGGCATAGTACGTATTTTCCACAGACCTTTTTCACTGTGCAGCCCAGTCCCCACAGTCTGTGTGCTCAGCAAGAGCTATTTCTTACATCCTGTTTCTTGGACTCTAGGTTTCCTGGAATACCATTTCTAGTTTCATTCTTGTCTTCCTCTCATGATCCTTTATGTTATGTGTTGCTTCTCTTTCTATTTGTTAGCTGGTTTTGTGGGTTTTCTTTGTTGTTCTCTCTTCTTCTGGGGGGGGGCATCACCTAATCTCCCCCACCCACACAGACTTCCTGTGGTTTTTCAGACTCCACAGAGCAATTATCTACTACATAATCAGTTAACATTTTTATCACTCTTTCTATTCTGTATCCTTCTTCCCCAAAACTATGATTTACATCTACACTTCTACTAATATCCCACAAGAATTACCAAGTACTGTTACGTCCTGGGGTGATTTGGGGTTTCTTTTGGGTTGTATGTGTCTGTCTTCCCTGTGCCCCCCATGAATGCCTTTAAGGATTACTGTCATTTTTGTGGGGGGTAAAATTAGTATCTTTTCCACAAGAAATAAAAGAACTTAACAGCCAGTGCATTCAGCAGTCTTTTTTTGACAGTAGATTTTGGATGGAAAAATACATCTATGTACTTCAAGTAAATTAAATGTGTGAATAGCAAGGGGTGTTAAATGAGATTAGTCTGGCTTTAATATTGTCCTTAGTGTCTGTTTTCAGACTCGCTCACATGCACCATCTCTCTTTCCCTCTGCAACTGCCAAATGACAGTTACACTTTTTCTGAAGGAAATAATTGATACACATCTTAATCTAACTTGATGATAGCAGTCATTAGAAGAGAGAGCAAATACATCACTGTGGACTAAAACCATTTCACACGTACCAGTGCATGTGAAATGTTGTCTCTTGTCCCTGTGTGGTATGGCATACTTACTGGAGTATATTAACACTTGTATCCTTACACTGACACTTCAGACTTAGAGTATGTACCTTGTGGAAAATGAAGAGAAACATCAGGCATCAGAATTTTTGTTACGTAGATTCATTTAATCCATGAGATTTCATCTGTAATAAAATATTATTTATTCAGTGGTATATCTCCTCATTCTAGAGCATTCTCTTAATATTGGACTCATTCTATTTTCTACTTAGAATGAAAGGGCGTGTAAAGCATAACTAAATGTGCATGTGTGGAACTTTTTATTTCTGTTATTTCTTAAAATCAGTGTCAAAACTAATTCATTTAAGTCATTTCTTGTGATGAGATTTACTTGTATCGTGATGAGCTTCCTACTTCAGTATCACTAAGTAAATGGCTTAGTGCATTTACAAGTCAGATTTTTGATAGTTACGCATCATTATCTTTTGAATAAAGCACTGTGATGAGGAACATTGCTTCTGTAAGTTATGCATAGAGCTGCCTGATTTTAAACTCACTGCATGATATATTTTGACATCTTGTTCCCCAGTTTTAATAGTTTTAATAATATTGTAGCTGTGACAGTCTAGATACATAATGGAGACACGGTTTGTTACAGAGAGATAATGTTTGTTTTAGTCTAGCTGGTACAAGTGGAAAATCTAGGCAAGTTTTTGGCATATACTGCTTTAGTAGTTGAAGACATTAGACCTACATTCCTCATAGCGTGTACAGCTGACATTATATTTGTGATGTCCAAGATTAAAGTAACTCTGTATTTCCTCTGGATCTCTCTTCTGCATGAAATGGAATGCGAACAGTTACACTCCCTTTCTGGCTTTTTCTGTTACATGTCATCTGTTACCCCCTGCTGAGATTGTGTTCCCTTTCTCTGCCTTGCTTCTCTTGGCATCTGCTGCTCTCATCCTCCTAGCTAGATTTTTGGCTTGGTTTATTAAACTTTCCTCTGCAGAGAATTTGTATGGTTAAGTAGCTGGTTTGTTTTGACTGCTGTTCCTCAAGTTGATGCATTTGATCCCTTTGTTGCCTTTTGCTCCCTTAAACAAAAGTTTCAAACTAACTCCTGTTTGCAGGTTTTATTGCAAGCTAGTTGTGCTTGTACAACAGAAACCTAACTGGTTGAGGAGTGCTTTGGCAGTGGTCTATAGCCAGTAATAAGTAACAGCATAGAGTCAAGTTACATAACAGTAAATTAAAACATGATCGATGATAACCCCTGGTATATGAATGAAAAGCTGAAAATATCCTATTTTGTTTGATTGTTACTCTCCAAAAGACATGAGATGTGATCCTGTGAATGGTGGTAGAATCCTTGTAGATCTCTGATGTCTTTTGGAAAAGGTACAGCCTGAAGCCAGGAGTTAAAAAGAAAAACAAACCAAAACCACAGATAGGAAAGATTATCAACCATTTGAGGGAAACAGTTAAAACAAATGGTGAATTTTCATGTGTTGTCTTGAGGATATCTTTCTGGAAAGTGTGTTTTAAGCAAGCTAAAAGAAATTTGCAGGCAGTTGAGTGAAAATTAGTGGTTTGGGATGTCTGTGGTCTTTCTGATAACTGAACACCAGATACAGAAGATGCAATGTGAAACTTTCACTTCTGAAGACCTCCTCAAGAAAACCCAAAAGCAAGGATAAAAACATTCTTTGGGGCTGCTTATTACAGACCATGAAAGAGTGGGAATTCATTCAGGCAAACATTTACGTTCACAGTGGAAATGCTGGTAGATTTATAACAAGTCTTTTCTGTCCTGCGTGAACATCCCAAAATCTGATGTGACAGGTTTTTTACTTTCCTTGTAGTTTAGGCATATTACTTACTCTCTTTGATCACATATATTGACTTCTTTAATTATTCTTTTTAATTGCAAACAGTGAGCTTTGTGACGTATTTTTATGGGACATGTATCTTATCCCATAAGATAGAAAGTTGGTGTCTAATGAGTTTGATACAACATGGTACAAAAATTAACTTTTACTTCATGGTCTTAATCAAGAGGAGAGTACTTCTCAGTACTTGGTGAAGAGATTATATGTTTTAGTACTCTTTAACTCTTTCTCTAATGAAGAGATTGATTGTCAAACTATTTGAGTCCTAAATATTCGGTAAGCTGCATAAAATCAACCTAAGCAGTAATTTTCTTTTGCTCTCTTTTTGGATTTTGCATTTTGACAAAAACAATTTTGTAAAAGCATTTAATGAAGTCGAAAGTATTACAGATAATGAATCAGGGTGATATGAATATGAAATATTACATTAGTGAGCTGCATTAGGTACTCTGCTTCGTAATCATTCAGGTATGACAGCTACAGAAAACAGTAATAAAGTTGAATAATACAGATGGTAACACTGCATAACACATTTGTTTATAACCTTTGCTTTTGACTTGCAGGAGAATCCCAATCCCCAAATAGCATTCCAGAAAGTGCCACGGCCCACAGAGGGCTCCCACTTGCGGGTTCACATCCTTCCTTTCCCTCGGATCAATGAGTGCCGGGTGCAGGAGCTCCTCCAGGAAGGCCTTGCAAGGAGTCAGGGTGCCCCCACCACCACTCGGGGGGACAAGAAGTGTGTTGTTCCAGCGGGTCCCCCTGTTGGTATGTGTACTCCTTCCCTGACTTACCTATTTGTCATCCTATCTCGTGAGCTGAACAATTAACATGGCTGCAATGTGTTGCTCCCAAACTGATGTTAATACTGCATTTTTAGTGGTATTGGTAAACTTTAGTACATAGACTTGCCAATTTGCCTTCGCAATTTTGAAAGCCCTTTTGTATCAGCCTTTACTAAGAGACCAAATATCTATAGTGGCATAATTACTAACAACAAAAAAGGATTTTATCTGAGTTAAATTGAACTATTAAGTTAGATATTGTCTACTCATCTAGGTTTGATGAGTATCACCATAGGTTACATGTAGGACTTGCTGAACCATGCTTTGAACTGTTAGGATTTCTCCTTTGACAGTAGTGGAAGACATGTAAATTACTGGAAAAAGGCAAGGAACAAACATATTCTCTGTCTCAAAATAAATATACCTATATTTAAATATAATGAGCAGGTGTAGACATTGTAGGCCTGTCAATTTTAATGCTAGAAAAATTCTATTAGTCATAGATATATTCGCTGATGTGAATGATGGCATAAACAAGTATGTTTAGTAAACTTGCAGGACACATGAAGCTAAGCAGAGCTTGCAGAAGTTTTGAAGGGTGGGATTAGAATTCAAATCAATCTTGAAAACTTAGAAATCTAGTTTCTGAATCTTGTACTTCTCTACTGCCTTTCTTCAGATAAGGTATTGCATGGGCATGATCAGCAACTTCGGACACTAATTTGGGAATTAGAGTGATCATAGGGCAAACATGACCCAACTGTATCAAGCTATTGCAAAAAAAGACAAACATCTTAGTCGCATGTATAAACAGGAGTACAGTCAGTGAACCCATGGAGAAATCCTTTCGTTGTGCTCAGTAAGAACTCAGCTGGACTGTTTGTATCCATTTTTGGACACTAGGAGACTGTCTCCATTTTTGGTTCTGTTGGAGGGGGTCCAGAAGCAAGCAACCAGAATGACCACTGGTCTGGAGAATGTGACCTAGAAGGAAAGATGGAGAATTGTTTAGACTGAAAAATAGAAGACTAAGGGAACACATAATAGCAGCCTTCAATTACTTAAGAGGCTGTTAAAAGAAAGGGAATAATCTGTAGTGATAAGAAGTAATGGATTTAATTGCAGCACGAAAATAGAGTTATTTGTATGGAGAAACTTGGTAAAATGAGAATTATGAGACAGTTGAACTGATTTCTTGTGAAGCCATGGAGTCTCTGTTATCACAGAACTTTGGGAACATATTAGACAAACATGAGAAGTAACATAAATACAGTTGATCCTGTCTAGGGACAGCAGGATGAACTGCATGGCCTCTTGAGGCCCGTTCTAGGCCTGTTTCTCCTTGCGTTTACTAAGAATAGGATAAACTCTGTTCACCTGCCTTTGCTGTTGACTGTTTGGCTTTGGTTTTCTTCCCCCCCAAGGAACAGCTCTCACACTCATACTCCCTGCTGTCCTGTGTGTCAAAATCCTTGGTTATTGGAGCTCATTGTTATCTACAAGAAGGGCATATTCTGCATTTATAATCTATTTATTTGATACCAAAGAGGAAAAGAGTATGTTAGCTCTTCCCTTCTGAATTCTCTTGAAAATTCAGAGCTAAATAAACACTGCATTCAGAAAACAATCTTTAGATATTGGAGTCTAGATATGAGAATACGTCTGTCACAGAATTCTTGCCATGGCCAATGAATTCTCTAGGAAAAAAGTAGTTATCGACCACTACAAAATATGCAAGGCTATGTAGTTCACTGCAGAACACATGCGTATATAAATATATATCTATTATCATTTCTCTTTATATATTTCATTAGTATGTTAGAAGTTGGAATCTCTTTGTGTCTGTATGAGACAAATAGAACAAGTAGTGAAGAAAAGTGCTGCACTTACAATTCGAAGCACTCTTTTCTTCAGATAGTTTGGGGAAACCAAAGATTTAGGATCTTACGTTCCCAGCTCTATATGCCTGCTAATGGCATTTGCTTAACAGACCAAAACTGAGGGCACACTTTTTATTTTACCTTAAAAGAACTTTCAGGTCTTTGTGGCTTTTGCAGAAGACATTTCACAAATGTATATTCTTCTTTTTCTTTCTTAGTTTCCATAATGGAAAAAGGAAGCACAGTTTTCAACAGTGCACAAAGGCTGGAAGTTGTTAGAAATTGCATCTCATTCATTTTTGAAAACAAGTTTTTGGAGACTGAAAAGGTAATGAAACCAATTTTTAACTTTCCCAAATAAGCTTGTTCTGTTAATGAGCAAATGGAGACTGACCTTGTCACAAAGTACATTTTAAAGTCTTGTTTCAAATGCTAACGATTATTTTAACCATTTAAATGAACGAAGCAGTAAAACTAGTTATATGAATGCAATACTGGATGTAATCTGAGGCTAATGGATTTGAAAACCTGTTTGTAATACTACATGGGTGCGTTGAAGCTGGTTTTTTCTGCTTTATATTACCATTATAAATAGTATTGTCCACATAATTTGTTTTTAAAGCAGTGTATTACTGTAGCAATATTGACTGGGAGGAGTGCAAACAAAAGGCATACACAGACATTTCAGTGTTTATCAACCAATGCTCTTTTGAAATTTTCAGTACTGTAAGTTTTGGTAGTTTTAAAAATCAATAGTTCTGTAGAACTCAGAGATGAATACAAACATTTGCCATGTCTGTCTTTACTTAAATGTACTAGTGAGTTGTCATCCTTGGCATGCTTAGTTTCTCAAATTATTAAGTTGCCAGGTTTCATAGATTCTGTCCATAGAGTTTTCAATTATTGATTCTAGAACCTACACTAAAATCTGATTCTACGTATGAAAATGACTGTAAAATAATTTTAAGCACTTTTTTTATATTTGTCAGAGAAGCATCACCCATGCATCTCTGAGGCTATGCAGCTCAGTGAGAAAACGGGCAGTTTTGATTGACATGTTTATGGAAATGCATATGGGAGAAGTTCTAATAAAATACATATCTCTTTTTAAAGAGTTTTGATGCATGTGTACTACAGTAGTATTTCATAGTTTTTAAATTGCACACACTTGCAAAAATTCCATAAATTTTTTGTCCCCCTGAATGGTAAATTTGTCCTTAGATAAGACAATAGGCTGCCTTTTCTTATTTATCTGTTACCACCCATTAAATCTAGTCTGAAGAGCCACAGTTGATAATCACTGATGTAGCACTTGCTGCATCTTTAAAACATTGGCATAAATACTCTATTGGCACTGTCCTAGGGTAAACTGCGTAACAGTCTTGTGAGCTCATTGCTATGAGAGGTATGCCACTTCTAAAGCCATTTGTCATTCAGTGCTTTTCAAAAACCATGCTGGTTGTCCTTGATATGCTAACTTGAGGCCTGGCCTGGCTGGTACAGAATAGAGCACTTGCTTTCATGCACAATAATCCATTTCTGATTTCGCATCCACCTGATGTCTGTCTGTATTCAATCATTTCTATTTTCAGATGTAGGTGAGAAATGCTGTTTAATGCATTAGAAAACAAAAAAGGGAAGAATTTACTACTTAATGACTTTAATGAAGTCAACCGTTATGTGAAAGTGTGATACGCAACCTAATGAGTCATTTCCAAAGTTATTATTTAATATACTGTCACATGGAGTTTCTTAATAAGCAATTAATTATATTCAGTATGAATGGTGCCATTCAATTTCATTTTCATAAAGGTAGATTTTCTTCTCTCCAGACCCTGCCTGCAGCTCTGAGAGCCCTGAAAGGAAAGGCAGCTCGGCACTGCCTGACACAGGAATTAGGCTTGCATGTTAAACAAAATCGAGCAATACTGGACCATCAGCAGTTCGACTATATAGTGCGGATGATGAACTGTGCTCTGCAGGTACAGTGTGTGAAGGTTTTGTTCTTTGGTTGTCTTTGTTTTGCTATTACGATAAGCAAAAAATTGTTTAGAATAATCTGGAAAAGCAAAATAATTAAAGGACAGTTGATACACTTAGCGTTGTGGCAGAAACTACTTGACAGTGGATTTAAGATATTTAAGATCTTAGGCAGGTCTATACAGATCTGCCTGATAAAAAAACCCCCAAAACCAGAAAGAAAACTCTTTCCATTATTAACAATGCAGATATAACTTAGTTTTTTATGTATTGAAGTGATTTATGTTAATGGCTTGGATTACTTTCTTAATATATGGGTATTAGGTTTTTCAGGTCATTTGCTATTTTGACCTCCTGAAGTGTTTATCACCCACTGCTCAGTTAAAAAAAAACTCTTAAGTTTGTCCTCTTTGTCGCCATAGTAAGTGTGAACATATTTCAAGAAAAAAGCATACTTTCTGCTCCTGTGGCTCATGGTTGGAGTTGTACTTGTCACCGTGACATCTGACATCTTAGTTTGTCAGAGTCGCTGAAGGTGTTTGCAGTTCATCTCTTAAGTTACTCTACTGATAAATGAAATAATTTTGTGCTGAAAAAGCATCAACATATGGTGGCAGCTACCTACAACAGTAAAATATATAGATGACTTCTTTTGACTTTTGTTTGAATAGTTGTTTTGGTTTAGCTTAACTTGCTTGCAGTTCATTGTCAGAAATATTTCACAGACATCAGTGGTTTCAGTCTGATATCTGAGAATGCAGTAGTATTTTTTTTACTTTGTAATGTGATCACATTTGGTTGCAATTTGCCTCTTGTTACCCCTAAGTTATTGTATCAAATTAGGGGTTTGAGACATTGGTATTTTAAGCACACTCTCCTCTAACCTAAAACCCACTGAAATTATTTTGCAGCAGTTTGTTGAGCCATATTTTTTAAAAGGTGACTGCTAAGTACAGCTTTCATTTATGTATAGAAATAAATTAACACTGAGCAAATGCTACCTCAGGTCACCATCAAATGTTAGATATGTTGTCTGTTGTATTTCTTGTTTGTTCGCAGTAGGTGGTTTTCTACTGTTTGGAACAAAATCCAACTTTGCAGGAGCAGTGGTTTTGGAGTAAAAAGTTACCTGCAGTTAGCAGGTGATAACTGAAGTCAGCTGGCTGAAATTGTATGGCATGTACCGGAATGTCCCTTTTCAGGCACAACCGTTTGCCTTTTCCAAGCTTTAAGGTTAACTTCAGTTTTGCTTCCAACTCCGAGGCTATCTGCAAAGCTGTATTTCTCTGCCCAGTGACCAGTGGAATACTGACCTACTGTGTATTCGAGTTAGAAATTTCCTTTCAAACCAGAAAGCAGGATTGTCTAGAAAAGTGTTCCACTTTTTTGACTGTTTGTGGGATTGAAAACCCCTTTATTTGCTGTATCTTAGTACAAAATAGATGGCAGTAGAAAATGGAGAGTTGAGGGAATTTCCTTTGCTCAGGAAAGAAACCCTAACAGCACCTTTAATAAAGCAATAACATCCAATTTTTCTCTAGGAGAAAAATACTGCTTTTCTTTCCAGTGATTTGAAGATACAAAACGGACCTTAATGTTCATAGAAATGAATGTGTCTGAAGTATTCCTGAAGTTAAACTAAAATAGGGTTTGGTTGTTTTGTGGGGTTTTTTGTTGGTTGTTTGGTTCTTTTTTCCCCAACAGAACTAATGAATGTAACTCAAATCATACAGAGGAAACAGATCCAGTCAGGGGGCACAGTTTTATGGTTTTTTCCCCTCAACATTGTTTTCATATCTGTGAAAATAGAAAATGGAAATTTCAATTTCTTAGGTGTCAGCTTGGCCAATATGAAAACATCTGAACTCCTGGCACTGGGCAACTAGTTGAAAGCAAGTATTTAGAACATCTACTTTTATGGTGTATGAAATGATTTATGAAGTTATAAGCATGATTTATTAAGATAAAAGGATGATTTATAATTTGCCTGACCACTTTGTTCAACTCTTATTATTTGGAACGGCACGTAGATCGTGACATTTTGGAGCTTCCCTGTATCAGAAAAAAATACATTATCCACACGTTCAGTTTGCCCTTGCTGCGGTGGGACTCAGCGTGTCAGCATTTTGCTGTAGAGACAAGAATTCTGTTAGTTGCAGGTCATAAGACCAAGTCATTTAAACAGTGTCTGTTAAAAAGATACAAAAATCTAATTAAAGAAATGCGGTCTTAGCTGGAGATGTATTCAAGCTTTAAGGAAATACCACATTAATTACAATTGCGTTTTTGGGAGAGAGTCAGACTGCAGTACTGCTTTAAGACCTCACTGAACTATCGGAGTTGTAGAAACTGCCTCGGTCATACCACTGAACATCTCGCCACAGATTTTTCTGTTAATGTTATTGTTTGTTCTGGTTAGCATCCATAAGATACAAACTAAAATATTGCTGTGACCAGGGAGATGATACAGAAGCTGAGAGGGAAGGGAAGGCACCAAGCAGACTCGATAAGTTGGACATAGCCCTGGCTCTGTACTGTACATGCCGGGTTGATCTGGCATGTGTGTGCCTGATGGTTTTCCCTGGGAAATACCAGTATTTGCTGGCTCACTTGCTCATGTGGATAGGAAATCTGATGCTCCTCAGCCACCAACCCTCTGCTGCTGATAATGTGAATTGTTTCAAACCATAGTATTTCAAGAGATACAGGTTGACCATTTCTGAAAAGTGCCTTTTGAACAAGAAACTGCTTTACTGTTATGTACTGAATTCTTTATCTTACTGGCAACAGTGCCACATACTAGAAAACCAGGAAGACTGCATTCTGCAAGTTTATTGCAGATCCCTCTTTTACTGTTCAAGATTGTCCGGGTTGTCTAGTGTTAGGTTTTTTTTCTTTTAATAGGATTTGTTCTCTTGTTTTACAAGAGTCCATAAAAATAAAGGTTATATGCTTTTTTAGAGCTTCTGTACACTTGTTTTAAGGATGAAAAGCAGTATGTTAACAGAATGTTAGCAACAGTCCCACAATGCATATTGTGGCTGGTATCACTGTATCTGGTGAGATGTGTCTGCTACCACAGTGCTTCAGAATAGATTAAGGAAGAGGAATAAGTTACTCATACCATTGCTTCAAGATAATATCGGCTTTATTTTAGCAAAAAATTACTTGGGCTGTGTTTCCCTAAGTATCCAATGTCTAGCCATTTTACAACTGAAGGAAGGGAGGGTGGTATCTCACTGATTTCTCTAGAGCTGGCAAAACTTGGGCTTGCAGGTCCTCTGGTCTTTATCAGCTTGAGTCTCTCAGTCCAATAGTGGCATTCTTTTGAACTGTTGTTCATTAGGCTGTTTACAGTCAAGAGGTAATGGACAGGACCTCACTGCAAGTTTTTGATAGGCCTGTGATTTGAGGAATAGTATAATAGAATTTCTTATTATTCTATTATTATTCTGCCGTATTTAGCAAATAGGCAGCTGCATGTCAAGTCTTGCGGTAGACTTTAGGTGGCTTTACAAATACAGTTAAGTCAATTCATGATGCAGTAAGTCACTACTGAAGCGTTAAAAACATGTTTCATTGTGTCTCTGTGTCTGGGAAGTACTGCTACTTAAAAGAAAACTAAAAGTATTTCTGATTGTTCTTAGTAGCAAGAAGATCAAAATTGCATGGAGATTGTAGTGCTCATTGATTAAAGCAGATGTCTTCTGATGAGGGCAGTTAAATCCCCAGTTGTTTGCTTTTATCTCTGCTAGGAGTTGTCATCGGCCACTTGCCGATGCGCTTTGTTGTCTTGCCCTAAATAAGTATTTTTCCCCTGACAAATCACGTAATCTGACAAGCAATTAAATCAGCCTGTATTACAGTATTAATATCTGATAGCAAAGCAGAAGCATTGTTTTGTTCCATATGTTATATAACTAAAATTACTGTTAAAAAACATCTACAGTGTTGCAAAAGCTTAATATATTGATTGACAATTTCTGCATGCAGATGGCACTGTAATGAGAAAAAGGTGAAATTATTTCTCTAGAAACTATTACCGTTATGTTTGCTATCTGCTGCTGAGTTTACATCAGAATTATTTGCAATTACACAAAAATTCCTATTTTGAAAGTTTTTTTCTCTTTAATTTTCTGTAATGTAATGCTTTTCTCTGACATTTCAGGAAAGGCTACTTAGTATTTTTACAACTAAGAAGCCTCTTTTTTACCAGAGAAGTATTTGTTCTATGTAGCAGCACATCGTATCCTTAATACTTGTTAAGAAGTAATAGCAAAACCAATCTCAAGGCTCAATTTGCGTGCTTCTCCATTAATTTATTAGAAACAACATGACTTGTCCAGATTTTCAATTGTCTTTGACTTTATTCTGGCAGCACCAAGTGAATTCTTATTTTGAAACGTAGTAGCACTTAGTTTGATAAAATGGCAGTAAAGGCAAAAAGGGGTGAAGACTGTAACTTCTCCCATTGTGTAGGTGGAGAGTACTTGATGAAAAGGTATTCCAAACAACTTGCATAAAGTAAGACTTTCTAAAAGAAATAAAATGGGGAAAGATTCTCTTAGGAGGACTGTGAACTAGCTTCGTTTGGTGGTTGGGACAGATAAAACTTTTCATTTAAAAACTCCAAGCCTACAGTGTTGCAATATCCCATTGCCTCTGTAAGATGTCACTAATATTGCCTACTTTCATATTAATGCTTTGGCAAATTTGGGTCAAATGTGCCCCAGACACCTGGAGTACTTAAGCTAAATGTGGTTAGAGTGGGAATAAGGTGCATAAAAACTG
>JAVHNF010031730.1:0-12245 GCA_034783455.1 Micropsitta finschii | reverse complement strand
TACAAATTGGTGTAGTTAGCCATAATAATAACAAGCTTTTCCTACAACTAGTGGAATAATGCCCAAAGCAATGTTTTACATATATATTGTTCCAGACCAAGGGGAGGCATAACTCTGGTTCAGGCTCCAGACTCTATATTTTGTTACTGGTTTTTCACACCCATGTTTCCTTAGGAGGCAACATAAACATAACTTGATCAATGCTTAATTTATTGCCCTTGAAATAGCACTGGAGATCTGGCACTGAATCAAATGTGTGTGGAGGGACAGTGTTTTTATGCTTAGCATGAGTGAAATACTACTTATGTCTGAAACAGCAGGGAGAGAAGGGCTAGAGTTTCCATTAGCAACTTGATGATGTTTTTAAAAAGCTGTGCCTGGCAGATCCATCAGCTGCTGTTACAGCTTTCAGGAACTCTTAGTAGGAGTGCTAAAACATCCCAGTCCTCTGACCCCAGAGCACACAGCGTAAGGAATTGGAGTTCCTTTGCTGTAATGGATAATTCATCCCCTTCATCTTGCTGAGGGGAAAGTGGAAATAGCTGCAACAGCATGAAAGGATGCATGGAGATCAGTGTTTCTCACCCTCCTGAATTTAGTTGAGGATGTTGATGGTAGTGTGGAAGTAAGATTCGTTGAGAAATGATAACATTCTCAGCATGTGACCAAGTCCTTTGGTTTCCAAAGGACAAAGCCTCTAGTGACTGAATCAAATGTACTCACATTTGATAGGAGTCACATTTGTGAGTACAAATGTACTCACATAGGGTCCTATTCAGGACCCTGTAACTATATTATATTTACTTATGGACTGATTGGGGTGCTCCTGTGTCTCTCAAGCTTCTGAAAAATCGTCCCTGGATTCTTCACAGCTAATTGTGTTTAAGGGAGAGACCATTTGTCACTACAGAAATACTTCAACAGCAGCTTCAGAATCTGAGTGCTGTGGGCATAGTTCAGGTGGTCATTCTCAGATCTGGGGCAGAAACTGTGATTGCATCCCTCTTGCTGCAGTCTGGAACTACTGACAAGGAAGAGATGCAATGCAAATGTCTCATGGTTTAAGAGGAGCAAAGCCAGTAAATCAGCTTGGAATCTGGCCCTCAGATACTCAAAGTAATTAGCTATGTAAAAGAAGTATATGTCCCTAGAAGCAGATCTTAACAAAACCTAAAATGACATGAACTATTACATTAAAACAGGCATGGGTCCAAAACAAAGCTCTCTAATTGAGTTGCCTGAAGTTCTAAGTTTTAAAGCACTCTATTCTGATATGAGGTATATGTGTGCAGTCAGTCTCTCTACCTCCCATCTAGATCAAGAATTCCTCTTTACTTTATATTTATGAAGTGTTTTGTGTGGAAGCCTTAACATCACCAAATCTCAAGTAGTCATATGAAGCATTAAGAGCGTGATTTTATCTCTTGGGTAGGAATCTTCTATGTACTCAGCAGGTCCAGCTGGTTTGGAGGACAACACCACCCAGGAGGAACAAGAATGCAGTCCAGCACCCAGGTGGCAATCCATAGCTTGCCTGGTTGGATTAAATGTCTTGTGCTCCCCAACTATCCAGCTGGTAACTTTCACGTGTATTTGTTACTTGGTGAAACAATTGTGGGAACTTTCATATCCCCAGATGTCATCATATTCCTTGACTGTCAATGTGGAGAGCCTTGACCAGCAAAGACACACAGGTCTGCTTTGGTGAGATCCATACACTGGCGCATAAGCCAAGGTGTGGTTTTGACTGCAAGGAACTCCAGGAAATGCTTGAATGTGTGTGTTTGAAGTACATATTTGAGCTGAATACAAGGAAAAAGGGAGTGAATTGCTGCAAGCACAAGCTAAAGAGAGCACTGATTTCCCTCTCTGCCTAGTTCTAGAGTAATCTGCCTTTGAAGTCTTCTGCAAAAATAAGCAAAGAGTTTACTGGAAAAATTAAATGCCAAAGGAAACAATGATCAGTTCTCCTGAACTGGGGATGAGCAGACTGTCTAGGCTGCTGTGTACAGTCTGAAGATTTAGGATTGGCACTACAGAATTAGTTTATCAGTAACTTGCTGGTAAACATTACTGCTGGTGTGACCCAAATGCCCCAGGCTAGTTCACACTTTCTAGATGCAGCCTTAACAAAAATTCAACTCTGTGTGTGTCTTCAGGCAAGATGAGCTATGATCACAAAATGTCTAGTCAGAACAAGCAGATACAGCTCAAAGGTCTTGGCTATCACATACACAGTCTAAATCTCATGGCTGTTACATGGAGTAGATAGCTGAAGTCCTTCCTTACAGACCTTACTAAAATGTGTCTGGTTTTGGGAAAGGCATACAGGATTTCTGATCAGAAGTGTATGAACAGGGAGAGATGTATTGAAATGAGTAAGTCTTCTCGCAAGTCTTTAATATATTTTCTTCATAATAAATTAGTTCTGATAGGGGAAAAAGGAGTGTCACTTATTTCTGCTTATGACATTTGCAGTAGCTATGAGAAATATGCTAGTTCTTAGAGGAGCTATCCTGCCCTTCCCTGGTCCATATCAGTTCTTTGGAATAGTGGATGCTGCATAAGGAATTGCTGCATTATCTTCCAGATTTCCTTACTGCCCTTAAATCAGCTATCAAGCTTGCAAGTTACTCTTCTCTTTAGTTAAATCTGGTTTATTATTTGGTTTAGGGAAGGGTAACTTATTCCTGTAATAGTCATTTAGAAAACTGATCCTTAATGGTCAAAGAACCTGGCATGTCTCAGTATGGGTGTACTTAAAAGGCACATTTTGTGTGCCTGCTGATGTGGTTGGTGATACCAGGGAAAGGAGCCATCATCTGAGCAAGTAGAATATCTTTAGGCTGTGAAAGGAACAGCACCAGATCTAAAGAATCACATCTCTTGTTGCCAGTGAAGGCTGTGTAAGGCAGAAACAACTGCCTCTTATCTCACAATCAAACATTTTGAAGCACTTAAGGCAAAGTATTTATGCTACTGGACAGTTTGTTTAGTCAAGGGATCTTTTTTGAATCGTTTCCTCAAAAGAACTGGAGATGAGTGATATGTGTGTGCCTTAGCATAAATAAGAAACACATGACTCCTCATATCAGCATTAGCAATGCTTCATCCTGTTCTGAGCAATGTAGGGAAATACTGACGTGTGTGCACCAACAGAAAGTAAATATCAATTAAAGGGAAAAACACACTGCTTAACCTTACTTAGTTCAGTTTTATATAGGAAACCTCAAGAAAAGAAGACTCTCTCTTTAAAGTCTGCAACTTGTGGTATTAAGGGTAATAACCTCCTTGAGGGGTAGACTAGCATGCAAACATCCATCTTCACTGGATTCTGAGAAGCAGTTGGAGTGACAGGAAAAATAAGTCTGTGGGAATCAAAATGTTTACAATGATTCCACTTCTAAGCAGTCTGCTTCCAGAACAGAAGTCACAGTAATACAGCACCAGTGTGAGACAGGGAGTGTCAATAGCTGGATTAGGCATGGGATGGAGAAACCGGGCTGTGCAGCTGGCTTGCAGTAGAACAAACAGTGACAAATTGGGGAATTCCTAGAGGTGAAAACCGTTTGAATTTGGGAGAATACTGGAGGGAAATATTATATGGGCTTGTTTTGTCTTTTTATAGATGCTCATGGCCTCGGTTGTGACTGTGGTGGAGGGGTTTTAGCTGAACTCTGACTTCTACTTGTGCAGAGGTCCCTGTTCTGTGACCCTTCTGCCTCTGTTTCTTCAGCTACCTTCACCAGCATTAGCAGTACCTAATCAGGAATCTCTTGCAAACAGCTTCCCATGAAAAATGTCTCTCAGGTGTTGAATTCAGGAATCCTTCCCCAAATTCAGTCTCTTCGACTCAGTGCCTTCCCCAATGAAGTTACTTCCAGTTACTTTGGGCTGAGGATCTTTCAAACAAAGCAAATAATTTCTGGAAGACTCTATAAGATACTGTGCCAAGACAGTGAAGAAGTTATCCAGAAGGCCACCACCCAGGTTAGTGTGAAAGAGTGAACTGTCAGAAAGCTAAAGCTTTTCCTGCTATCTCCTATGTCAGTTTATTAAGCACCCAGAACATTCTGTAACACGCTGCATGGGTACCAAACTAGTAAATGCATCTTTCATAACCCATAGATGAAGTGACAGCTTTATCTTTGGCATCTTCTAAACACTAAATTCTTTCAGCTTTGAGATTATTTATTTTTATAACAATCTTGATTTGTGTGGTTTACTTTTTGGAAGTGCCTTCAAAACGTAAGTGAAACATGCTAAATTTGGGGGTCAAATGTTATTTTAGATTGACACAGTTTTAATCTGGCAAGAATGTGTTTGCTTTGCCAGACCACTTACTGCTTTTATTCTCTGGAAATTCTACATTGGATCCTAAAATATACAAACCAATTTCAGTGTGTAAACTTTTCAGTCAATGCTGCAATTCTTGCTCTGATATTTAATACCTGAGATGTATCATGCTTTTATAGAGGTGTATTTTTCTCTACAGAAATTAAGCTTGAGCAATAGTCTAGTGTTCTTCCTCCAGTGCTGCTAAGGTAATATGAAAACGTGTTCCCAAATTTTCCTGGAAGATGAGGTTGTTGTAAGTAGGATGATGCTACAATTCGAAAGCAGGATGGGTAGGGAAGAACTTTGAGTTGAAGGATGATTTCAGCCCTGCTCAGGTGGTTCATGTATGATTCTGTGTCAGTCTGTGTTACTCAATAAGGCTTCCAATCCTATTGATCCACTAAAGCAAGGTGTAGTACTGAAGTATCTACAAGAACAAGGAAGAACAGGCGGAATTTGGTTCTGGTAGCAGTCCCCTGAGGCTTGTGAGTGTCCTGTTAGTTTCTAGCTGTACTGAAATCAGTAGAAGCTCTTTCTCTGGATTCAGCAGAAGCAGGGTATCTGGACTGTTTTGCATGAGTTTTGGTGAATCAAGTGCATCCACGTGTAGCACCCACCTTCTTTCTCCTGTTGGTGACTCTTGCTTACCTGTTCCAAGTATTTTAGACTTTCATGTCACTTCTTTTCCTTTGCTGTTAGGGGCATAGGAGCTCCTTGCAGGCTCTTGCAGAAATAATGTTTTACAAAGAGAAGAAAGCATCTGACAACACTAAGGGAGACAAAACAGAGCCATGGTATTGATCAAAGAGGCCTTGCACAGTGTCAAGGACAAATACAAAGACAAGTGCTGGTTTGTTCTAAAATAGAAAAATCCCCCAGCTCTACAGAAAAGCTCTCATTTCTGCACCTTCCCAAGCTCTTTAGGATCTACAAGTTTTGAAGCCACCCAACACCCTTTCCGTAGAGATCCTAGGAACCTTGCCTGACAGAGCTACTCTTCCTTCTGAATGGTTTTTCTCCCTTTGCTTTCCGAGCATCTTCAGAACAGCTCTGTTTTGTTCACTGTGTTGAAGTTGGATGTCTAAATTGTAGCTAAATCAAAAACATAGCTGATGATTCGGACAGATACAAGCTGTGTGGGATTCTTGCCAGCATTATGTTTGCTTTTGACTTCATAAAAAGTAGTCCTGGGAGGCTTGCAAACCAGTAAGAGTCTGACAAAGGCATGTGCTTTTATATAGGGTTTTCTTTTTTTAGCAAACTGATCTTTCCAGGCAGCCAGCTTCACGAGTTATTTCAGGCCATGTTCTTCTTGCTTGTTGATCAGATGCACAGCATGATAATGTCTTGAAAGAAAATGGCTTATTTCTGGCCCCTGCAGATGGGTTGTAATTGGATGCAGGTGGTTACAACTGTGGTGTCCACCCTGGGCAATCCTCTCCTGTGTCTGTCTGTGTGGTGGATGTCAGTGCCCATGCTGGGAGCAGGCTGTGTGAATTGCTCAGGGTCTTGATGTGGGAGCAGTGAGACTGGCAGTAGGACAGGTTGCTCAGTGCCTTATTCACAAGAGTTTATACATTGCCTAGCACTGTTTAAGAAAATATGTACATAATATTTTGATGGTCTCCTCTCAACAGCTTACTTTGAGCATGTGACTGATTTTAGGCACCTGAACACTTTCAGGGTTAGATATGATTACATCTGAGCTTGGAGAGAGTTGGACTGTTATATGGGACTTAAATGACTTGAAGTTAAGTCATTATTTTATGCGTATTTCCCATGGGATTGTGGGCATGCAGCTTATTCTCTGGCTTAGTTTTCTGATGGTGAAAGTGGTAAGAGCATTTAATAGTGGCAACACGCTAAATAGTGTATAAACTCAACCTTCATAGGGGCTGCATGAAGGATGAACACAAATGGAACTGTGGGCAATCCCTGTGGTGTTGGGCTAAATTTAGTTCAAGTCTAGTAGTGAGAAAGCAAAGCTGGTGTGTGAGATGCAACTTGCTGAGGCAAAGTAATGGATGGACTAACAGCTTTGGCAGAGAGATCTTTGAACATATTGTGAACACAAGGTTGTAGTTCTTGGGGCCGTTGCATAAGAAAGCTGGCAAGGCAGGAAATTGCATACTAGGAATTTAAGGTGGCAAGAGGTTTCCTTGAAATCACAGTAGGAGTAAAGTAAGGTGGGCGTAGAAAAGAAAAGGAGATGCATTTACCAGCAACTCACTTTAGCATTCTCTTGGAGGGGACTAGGTAATGAAGATCCTTCTATATATGGATAGAATTTGGGGTTTTCTCCTGTGTGCCAAAGACCTATAAAAGCACCCTCATCACCAACTCTCTTCTCAGTGACTTATTACCCATGCTGTTCCTGAGGGCTTTGAGTTTCCATGTGGAAAACTGAAATTTCTGAGAGCAATGAATCCTTTCATTTAACAACTCTTCCCTTCTGCTTTCCTTTACCTTACAAGGCAAAGAGGCCTAAGCAGTATTAGGAAGAAATGTTTCTCTGGGCAGATGGGCTCTAAAACTGCCATCTACCTTGGAGACTGATGGCATGCTCCAATAGGCAAGAAGAGTGATGTTAAAATTACATACTCAGTGCACCCAGGAGTTGTTTCACAATGTCTGCTTCGATGTAATCCTTCACCCTCCCTGCAGTGGTCTTTCTGTTCCCAGGATAGCAGATTGTTCTTACTTTTCATAATCTTCATGAGGCATCTTGTCTATTCTGCCTGCCTGGTGTGTTAGGAGTCACTGGTTTCTCTGCCTATGCCTAGGGCAAGGTACACAGGCAGAGTATTTCAGGTGCTTCACATTTGTACCTGAGATAGTTTGCTATTTCAGGTTTAGTACTGCACTGTGTAGCTGTGTAGCTTTGGGATCAGAGCTAGTTTGGCTGGTGTGAAGCACAGGCATGGTTGACAGGAAATTGGCTCGCTGAGGATGAAGACAGGCTTGTATAGTAGTTATTGGCCAACAGCCACCAGGGTTGTCAGTGATATTATTTAAAGTTATGCTAGAGGTCCCTTCCATTAGCTGGATTGAAGTATTTATAGGAGATAATATACTGAGAGAGACAAGATAAGTGTTTGTCTTTATATCATCTATCAGGTCAGCAGCAGAGTATGGAGGATTATTCTCCCCTGTGCTTCCACTCTTTCCCCATCAATGCTGAACTGCTGTTGACCGTGCTGCCTCCCAGCTAGATGTCTCTGCTCATCCAGTTCTGACAGTAAGAAGAGCAAGAAGTTGCAGGATGGAGCCTAAGCTAACAAGCTTGGTGAAATGTGCTGCCCTGGGCAATTCCTCTCTGAACTTCCCTGTAAATTTGCTGTGCCTTTCAGCTGGGGAGCTAAAGACCCAGTGAAGGCACTTTCTTACCTGTATCACTGTTTGCCTTGAACCCTTCCAAAGCTTCACTCTTGTTTCCAAAGGCTACAATCAGACTGAAGCACTTCAATGTTGCACTTGTGAAGCTACATCAAGGCTTTTACAGCAGTTCTGTTACTTCCCCAGCTGCTTCACTGTCCCAGCCACCAGGCCAGGTAGTTCCATGTCTGCTGGCAGTGATCCTGGCTAGAGTTTATCTTTACTTCTGCTTTCTCACTTCTTCACTTCCTCCTTTTTAAGAGCAGTAATATTTGGATGGTAATTCTAGCCTCAAGGCTTGTGTAAATTCATTAAAGGGCCTGCCTTTTGAAGTGGAATTAATACTTTGTTAAAGCTGTTTGTGCTCTGGGTCATGAACCATTTAATTGGAGACCTGTATACATCTGGGCTGTGCTAATTCAAGCTGATGCTCTGGAGCATGGAAGCAGAGGCATCAGCTCAGTGCACAGCACAGCTCCTCACAGTGACCTTTAGATTCTGTGCTAGATGCTGATTGCCATCATCAGACCTCCAGAGAAGGAGCATGTGTTTGCTTGTATAGTCATTTCCTATACCTTAGTATCCTGTTAAGCCCCCTTGAGGCTTTTTCCCTTAAAGCTCTTTTAAGAAGCATGTTTTATAGGGTCTTCAATTTCTTGCCAGAAGCCTGTGTTACAATAACCCCCCATCTAGGTATGGAAGACGTGCATCTTCCAGTGCTGTAGATCTTTGCCAGTTCCTTCAAATGCTATATTCCTTGCTCCTGATTGTGCAATAGTACCTACTGAATGCAGAATTTCTGCTTCTTAAGTACATGCTTCTGCTTTCCAAGCCTAAGTTCCCTATTAATGCAAAAATGCAGCTTAAGTTGAAGCTGCTTCTCTGGAGCTCTGGTTCTGTGTTTTCCTGATGAATCATGATCAGAAGTGAAGTGGGGACAATAGAGCTTTCCTTTGTCTTCCTAGAGCTAGAATCATGGACTTGCTATAGGTGTATTTGTTGTTTCCAATTCTGACATCTGCTCTCAACCTCTTTAAAGTCTAAACAACCTCAGTGCTAAGATGAGCTCCTTAAATGGCTTAGCACTGGAGGACTAAAGGGGTTTCTCCAAACTGACCAGCCTGTTATAGCTCCACAAATGGCAAGGCTTTCCAAAATTACTCTGGATGCTAGAAAGTATGTACTGAATGCTCAAAGAAAGGCTCTGGATAGTTTTCTGGTGGTGCAGACATGGATATCTCAATTATGCAGCATGGATCCTTGTTTATTGCCACCATGTACGATTTGTTTCAGGTGCAAACTTGCTGTAATGCAACACAGTAAATAGGCAATAGGAGTAAACCTGGTTAGATTACATTTCAATCCCTTATGCTAACCTGAGCTAAACAGATGCTTCTAATGAGAATTTATCTGAATTTTTAGAAGTCTGAACTCTGCAAAATATAATTACAGTGCTTTAGGGCAAGATCTTTCTACAGAAGCTGTTTTCAAGATGCTCACTGGCTGTGGCAGTAACTCCCAGCTCTGCAGTAGGCTTTTACATATCAGGTATGTAGCAAATAGTATTTGGCTTTTTGGCACTGTATATCCCCTTTAGATAGCTTAATGAATCCATTATTTTAGGGGAATGATTTTGGGCTTCCTTCTTGTGGTAGAGTACCTTACACAAGGCAGAAGACCATTCAATCCACATAGGACGGGCATTCCATCTGGGCTTTTGTCCCAAGTAGCAGAGTTGTTAGCAAGGCACTAGCAGCTGAACTTTCAGGTCTTAAACATTCAAAAGAATCTGACTTATGTGAGAAATCCAGAAATTCTGGAGAGAATGGAGACCACTCAAGAGGAAGATGATGTCTTTTAGGAATGTCACTTAGATATGACAGAAGTAAAGGAGGTGGGTGCTAAAGTAAATCTGCTTTCATCGCTCTTGATGTCTTGATGATGTGTTTGAGTTGTACGAATCACATTTTTTATGGCTTACTCCTGAACTAAAATGAAAATACTTTGGGGTAAAACTGTTCTTGATACAGATCTCAGGTTTTTAAGAAATACTTCTGGGATTATTGCCCTTTAAAATTTAGGCAAACTGACGTTAGTGTGCTGGCTTGTTTGGCTTCAGTTCTCAAACAGTAGGACAGATCAACATTTTGGAGAAGAAAATTGACTTGATCACAGCTATTCCCAGAGCTTGGCTTTAATCTACGAATAGCTCTGGTTGGCCTGGACTGCTTTTCTTTTTGCATGATTAAAAAATAATCTAGGTCTAGTTATCAACAGCAAAATCTACTACTTAAAATACAGAGGCATCTTAGGGTCCCTATATAATGTGAGTCTTGGCAGTACCTTAGTTTGATTAAATATGAATCAACTAGGAGGTTTTTTCCCCTTTCTCAGCATCTCTCTTGGCAAAACCTCCATCTGTGGTTAGTGTTGGAGAGCCTGGCTGCTGTTCCAAGCTGAAAAGAATGCCCACTGTGGGTTATGGTGAATAGTTCTATTCATAAGTCATCTTGCCCTCCCCTTTCTTTCCTCCAGCAATGCACTCTAAGTCCCCAGGATACTTGTGGAACCTCAAGCATAACACACTGAGTGGTGTGGAGAAGAGCACAGTACACTCCGTCCTGAGGGATGGAAGCAGCACGTTGCTGCTGCTCATGGAGCACAGCAGAAAAGGAGTTCATGCATCTTGTTCTTTATTTTCTTCTTGAGCATAACCCTGCTCCTTGCCTTCTCCAAGGTCCAATTCATTCCACTCAGGCAGTCTGTTGGCTCAGTTTTTCTGCCCTAGCAGGCTGTGTAAGGAGCAGTCAAATCCCCTTCTTCAGTCATGGAGCCAGTAGCTGAAGGAAGTACCTGCTGTGTGCCTCCTGTTACCTTGCTTGGGGCACAATAAGAACTGCTGATCCCTGGACTTGGGAAAGGGCTTCTCTAAGGATTTTTATATTGAAAAAGATTCTCTTTTTCTTTATACTCCCATGAAATGTGGATGTTGGAAAGCTTGGTAAACTCTCAAGCTGGTCTATTTTGTTTATTCTTATAGGAGAAGAGAAAATATGTGACGTAGGAGGGAAAGCAAAAAGGAGGCGGAGAGGAAAGGATACCCAGGAGTAGAAAAAACTTTTAAGATGTAAAAATGGAAATAAAACTTGCTGAAACTAACTTTTATAGAACTCTGTAAGTAAACGTCAGTCCTGAAAAGGACTTTCGTGGCTTTTACTTTCTGACCAACATTTTTTCACTGGTGGAAAAGCTTTGTTTGACTGTGATGGAGGCCTTGTGCAGTCAGCTGCTACTCTCTCCATTCATACTGCTCTCCTGTGTCCTTGTCGTGATCCACCAAGCTATGCTAACCTGTACCAAGGATTAGCTTTACTCTGCTGTACAGCTGCAGGCAGCATTTCAGTTCATTGCACTTCCATCGGAGTGTAATCTTTCATGCTGCATACCCGAGTATCTTCCCAATTTGTGAGGCTTTGTTTATAACTTATATCGTCTTATTAATGATGGATACACTTGAAGTATCCATTGAGTGGAGCTTCTACAGAGCAAAATACCTACGTTTAAGATAATTCTTCCCTTCCCTCTATTTGGAAGAAGAAAATATGTTGTCATTAGTCAACAAGCAGCTGAGACCAACACTTACAGGGACAGATTTGTACATCTGGTGTTAGATCTTGGGGAATGCTGTAATCTGCATTTTAGTAAGCTGAACTGCTCTGAATTCATTACTTGTAATTCCTGAGTTTGTCTGTTTTCTGGGCACACAAAAGCCTGTTGGAATATTATTAGTGGATTTAAATGGTACTTCAGTGAAGTCCCATGTTTCTGTGCTACTCATGTTTCAACAGGAAATAGTTCTAAACAAATCCCCAGAAAGAAGTAGTAATTCATTGGTAGAACTATTTCTTTCTAGGACAATGGAATTGGTGACTAAACTGAAGTTATTAGTTTGAGTAATTAAAGAGTTCTTCAAAGGCTTGACACTAACTGCAATGCTCTCTTATTTTTGTAGTTCAGAAGTGTGAATTAGGATTAAGACCTTGATCAGTCATGTTGAACTCTTGTCCTCTAGGATGGTTTTGGGGAATGTATAAGTGTTGATCCAGTGGCAGTAACTGTTGCACACTGGAAAGCTAGAGATTGTCCTTCCCCTTTACTCTGAAGAGTTAATTTTACTCTTGTTGGCCTCTCATTCTTTCACCTTAAACTAGGTAGGTCGGCTGCTTCACAGGTGTGCATCTTAAATACAAAGAGTGGTTATCCATGCTCTACCTGATACCGACCTGCTGCAATTACAATAAATGAAACCAGGAGTAGTGAATGTGTCTGGAATCCAAAGTTGAGTTTATTTTAAAAGGCCTTACAGCAAACTGTGCCATCAAGATATGAAAAAAAATCTGATACTAAACTTGAGACTGGTGCCAAGGGTTGCTTACCTCTGCACTGAACTTTAATCGCTTCTCTTCTGTCTGATTTTGCCCTTTTCCAAGAGGTTCCTGGAAATGTGAAGCTAGTAAAATGTCAGACTCTAG
>JAVHNF010031712.1:23350-33946 GCA_034783455.1 Micropsitta finschii | reverse complement strand
AGAGGTCTCTGGTCCTGCTGTGCAGCTTGGCTCAGAAAGGAGCAGCACCACTGAGGGCAGCAGATGCCACTACCAGAGGCAATACTGCTTCTAATGTTTATGCCTCTGGGTCCCTCCTGTAACTTTTTTCTAAGCAGATGAAGAGAAAGAAGTCCGTGCCTTAAAGTTATGGGCCCTGATGGTGGTTTGCTACTGATTCTGATGTACATGAGGAATCATGTAATGCTTTAAAATTGAACTGCCCAAAAAAGACTTAAAAGCTTCTTTAAAATATGTCAGAGTACATCTAGATTTTGAAAAAAAAAAAAAATCAAATTTGATCCTTCCTTTGTTGAATATTTGCATCCTCTTACTTGGACATTACAGTCATTGCTCTTCCTTGGTAAGAAGGCATTTCTGGTTTTATTGAATGGAGTTCTGGGGTTGTGATCACTACGAACATACAATTTTACAAGTTACTAGTGATGCTTTCTCTTCTCTGGTTATTTTCTGCTGCAAATGGATTTAATTTTCTTTAACTGGAAAATGTTCTTTAGAAATGACTTCCACATTTACTATCTCCAATCTCCCCCAGCCTGGGGCAGCTTGGATGAAGCTACAAGTGAAAATCCAGTGTAATCAAAAAGTAAATGTCCATGTCCATTTTAGTGCTGTGCTTATGTGAATAGCAGCCCAGAGGTCATAGCTGGAGGGAAAACCTGAGTCATAGACTTTTGCTTTGGCTACTGCTTATGCTGTAAAACCCCATCCATATCCCTGATAAGAGCTAGAGAGGGGCAGCTGCTGTTAGTGACAGTGCACTGTGGTTTTACAGAACTAAGCGGCTGTTTTGCTCTGCTCTTTGTATCTATGTATGATATGCTTGGCCATCTCAGCACTCAGGTTTGCAAGCAGCAGCTGCCAGCTCTCTACCTCTGCTGAGTGGTCACCAACAGCCATCCCTTCACCCCTGGAGGTCTTCTCAGCTCTCCAGTTGGCAGGACTGGCTCCAGACACCTTAGTGTCCAAAGGAGTAAACCAGCAGAATGGTTTTCACCATGTTTCTCAGATGCTAGACTCCTCAGGTTCTGAAGTCCTATCTATAATTACAATCACATCCTTCCTCATGAGAATTAGACCAGATATGCATGTGGCAATTTTTATTTTCTTTGTGGATAAGCTGGAGGACAAAACAAAATCTGTGACAGTATGCGGTTCTCAATGAATAATCAGCAAACCCATGTGGATAAACAGGGGATGGCTCCTGGGAAAGCTCCCAGCTCTCACTGGCATCAGAGAGTCTGAACTGAGAAGAATTTGAGTGTTACTGTGTGCCCCTTTCCTGGTTGGCCTCCCAGCCTTTTATCCAGTGAGGTCCTTTTATATTGGTTTTTTTATATCTAAAACGGCTACAGTATGTCCCTGGGAGCCAAGTGAAAGACAAGACAGGCAATCAGTTCAGAAGATTTTGGGTTTTGAAGGCCAGGGAGTTGTTTCTTATAGAAATTCAAGTTCCAGAGCAGGGGCAGAGCAGTAGCTCCAGGCTTTTTGGGTTAGGGTAGAATATCAGACCTCAAAACCTCCCTTAGAACAGAGTCATATCACAAAACACTTTTGTCTTCTGACAATGGCATTCAATATGGGTCAGGACATCACTGGCGGTCCTTTTGGTTCTGTGTTAGAAACTTCTGTTAAAAACGCCGGGTGAGGAAACTTCTCCTAAACAGTAAGGGGAGGCAGGGAGGAAGAGATACGGACAGCTTTTAGCATTCTCTGCCTTCTCTCTGATTCATTAAATTCATATTTGCTAGTATACCAAACCACAACACCACTCACAGCAGCTGTTAACTTGACACCACCAGAAATAATGGTTAATTTAATGCAAGAGATATGGAGGGAATTATTTACTAGCTGCTAAATAAATGCATTTTCCATGGGACCACTCAGTACCCAGTGCATGAAGAAACCACATTCCTGTCACAGTGAGCAAACCCACAGCAGATGTCTGGGATCGTGGCTTGTTTGTGTTTCTTGTGTGCAGGGAATGTGAGCACCCTTCCTGCGCTTCCCATCCTGGAAATGCAGGGGGGAGGTTTGTGTAAGGTTTCTCTTTCCAGATAGGTTGTGAAAATTGCATAATGCTGAGAACTTGTTTGGCTCAAGAAATCATAATGGTGGGTATTTGGTTATGGAGCAGGAGATGGCTCATTTCAGCTTGCCTGTGGGGTGGAAAGAGGTGTGCGCTGGCAGCTATAGCCTGCTGAGGACTGGCTATAGCTGGTTGTTCAGGTGCTCTAAGGAAAAAGTACATTTCAGCTCACAGTGCAGTAAGAGAAGAATATGAAGGGACAATAGTGAAATAGTGCTCATGAAAAGCATTCACAGTTAATGTGCCAACTAGACAAGAAATAGATATTCAACATTCTTTTCCTTGGTAATAGGAAGACAAAATGTTGTCACTTCCTTGACAGCTTCCTTGTCACTATTAACAATTGCTGAAAAAGAAACAATAGAGTTTGCACATGGATATTTGGATGTCTGTTTTGAAACTGCAGTGCTACCTCAGAAAATCTTCTCTCCCTACAGTTAAGTTGGTTCGTTCTTGCAAAATTTCTTTCATACTGCAAGTAGCATCAGCACGGATTTTGGTTGGCAGCCGTATGTACTAAAAGCGCCCAGGTAAAAGTTTGTGGGATCGGATACATGAAGAAAACTACCTCAGGCTAAACCAAGCAATTTATTTTGCACTAGCTGTGAGCCAGAAGCACACACTGATCCACAGAACTTACCCATCTCTCCACAGAAATATTTGCATATATTGAGCCTAAGTAATGTAGCTAGTCTTTTGGAAAATTGTCTGTGGTGCTGATGTTCTGCTAATGACTTGTGCAGCTTTCTTGTTTTGCCATCGTCATTGTTTGTGAAACTGCTCCCATATAAACATCCTCTGTCATCAGTCAGTTCAGCAAAACTTACCCTGATTCAGGTGGGTCGTTAGGAAAACACACATTATACAGCCCAGCCACTGTGCCCAGGGATCTACTGTGGTGACAGAGTATTACTGCCAAGGCATAAGGAGGGGTGAAGCTTCAGCTAGGACAGAGTGATCAAGAAAGCAAAATTCAGACTTGGATCAATACAAAGTGTTCCTCCATAGTCAGGGAAGGGAGGAGTTTGTTTAGATAGGGGATACTGACAAATGCTGGCATCTTAAGTCTGTGTCTACATCGTAGAGATTCCATTAATGGAAAGACAAAAGCACTTAGCAGCAAGATCCGTCTCACTGTGAAGTAGTTGCCTGAATGTAGGTCAGCTGGTTGAGGTGCTTTGTGCTCCCAAAGTGCTGATGTTGGTTGGTTGGATATTTGAAGCAGTGACTGGCTGAGGCATAGGTGGTTAGAGCCGGGTGAGCTATATCTCTCCCATGGCATATAAGTTACAATTTGGCATTTGATAGGCAGTGCACTGGACAGAGGAAACTTTGAGACCCTGATGGTCTAACTTATGAGTCCAATACCAGGTGGTATAAAAACACCATCAGAAAATATCCTCTAGCTCTTGTGGGTAGCACAGTACTATCTGCAGTATGATGTGGATCCATAAGGAAATAAAACTTCATATATTGGTAACAAAGTAGACTTTTTCCTTTATTTGTGGTAAATTTGCTTTTATGTTTTTAATTACAGTTGATGAGCATAGTTTTGATTTCTCGTGCTTTAGTTCCACAAATAGCTGGAATATATTAAACTGACAGGGCTAAAATTAATCATTTTATAGGTTTGGGGCTTGTTTTAACCTGGATTCTCAGTCTGCTTCACTGCTTGGCCACATGAATATGTAGGTTAGTGTGAAAAAGGATCCAAGTGGCTGGAGATGAGACAGGGTGAATTGCTTCTTTCAGCATCAGTGACAACTTCTGGTAGCTTAGACTGTTGGTGGAACTATAGTTTATTTGTGCTAAGCCACTTGATTCAGAAAATGGGAAGCAAAGCACTGCCTTGTAACCCACATGACTGAAAGGTGTTTCTGATTCCTTTAAGAAGATATTCTTTTTTTTTTTCTTTACTGAGAAAGTTGATGCTATAACATCATGTTGATGCTAGCTGATGCTATAAACAGTGTTTCAGAGTGTAGATCAAAGGTTCCAGAGATGGCTGATACCTTCTGACATTGTTTAGAAATGTAATACTAATGATACCATGATCTATGACTGTAGTAGTCATTATCTCTCTGTAGGCAGTGTGATGCTTGCCTGACCCTCTGACATTTTGTGAGGCCAGAAAAATTTAAAAATAAGAACTGCTGAAGGATAGAATTGTGTTTCTCATGCACTGCTTGTTCAATATTGCTGCCCTTGGACATACTGGGATCAGAGATGATTCCAGTACCGAGCATGTGTGACAAACCTTTTATCAGATAGTTGCCAACATCCAGTGCAGAAAGAAGCTGTAATGTGGTGACACATAGTAGTTTATATTTCTACTATGGACTATTTTGGAATTTGAGGATCTTATTTACAAACCTTAGGCTGATCCTCTATTTCTCCATGAAATATGTAAGCGCAGTCTCCATTTTACATCTGAAATTAGAAGATAAGTGTATATAACCTAGCCGAGAAATAAGTTTCACATGCTGTTACTGCTGGATGCAGTCATAAATTTATTGATCCATGGTGCAATTTACAGCAGCAGTTATGTTCATTATCTAGTAAGGTGTGTTTCCCTAGGTGAGGATTAGACAGATCATGCTTTACTGTGACCTTGACCCCCATTGATAAAGTTGATAGTAAAGCCCCGAGAAGACTTGTGCAACCTCTGGGCAAAGATTTCTTACCTTAGAGATCTCTCTGCCTGTTCTGTTGTCATGCCACTTTGCATGACCCACAAAGAGCAAGAAGATGAAGTAAGAAGCCTATACTTGAGTGACAGTGACATAACATTCAATACTTCATTTTCTTGAAGAGATGGTATGCTTGAACACACAGTTATTTGGCTTTGTTCAAGCTGAAGATTTCTCTCGATACTTTCTCTCTATACCCACAACTATGCTTGTAAAAGAAGCATAGCTCATGCAGATAAGAGATGCAGAAATCCATGTAGAAATCAGGTCCTCGTTGACTCCATTAATGTCATACTGGTTGGTTGCAGCATGGTCAAGAACAGAATCTATACTCGGTCTGTGTTTTTGCTACCAAACCATACTTCCTCATAAAGAGTGCTATATCCAATTGTTCCCATTCTTGCAAAACATAAGAGCCCAATATAGCCCCTTTTTCTTTTGTCTTTATTCCCTTCTTCCATCAGCTTCTTCACACAAAGTCGTCTGTGAACCAGATAGCACTGTGCTTACACATCACACTGAAATCATGATACCATGATGAGTTCAGAGAACACGGGAAGGAGAAACTCAGTATAAATTTTAGCTTTGCTCAGTATTAATGTTTTGTACATAAACGGGTAAAGTTTAAAAGATTTCTGAAAGGAAAACTAGCAGATTAAAATCTCATACATATTCTAACAGTCCTAAATTCTGGGTATAAATTGTCAGTCTGCCCATCTCTGCAGATTAGTGGAACATCAGTGGAAGCAGGATCGGGCTTTGTGAATCAAGAAGATGTAAATATACCAAAACAGCAAACACTAAATCCGTCTCACTGAGCAGATCGAGTATCTGAGTAGCATAGTACATAGCACAGGACTGCTGCCAAAGACTGATGGTCTCCAGGGTTCAGCTCTGAGGGTGGCAGAAGGAGGCCCTGAATTACAAAAGGTTGGTAAATAATATACAGTTATTGTGTTTATCGGAACTGGCTAATAACAAAATGTTACAGTTTTGTCTGCATATTTTCATGTCTAAAATTACCATAAAGAAAGAAGTCACAAGGCCAATTGGTAGGCCACTGCCTTTTCATTTTAGAAATGGTATTTTGAGCTGTGGGTCCCTTTTAATAATGCTTAGAAATCTTAAATTGGAACTTAGCATTGCTGTGTTTCTGTATAATAGTAAGAAATTGTATCATTATTATGAAATGCTTGGGTTGGTGATTTTTTGAGGAAGGACAGGATTGTTACCTGTTAATGTTCCTGCTGCTTCTCCTTGGAATTTTGCTTTTGCATTTATCTGATTAGAATTAAAAAGGGATTATTTTGTTAGGATTTTACTTAGTCTTTTGTATGTCTTCACTAGTACAAGAGCAGACCAGAGAAACAAAGTTGTCCCAAAGACACACAGCCCAAAAAGTTTTCCACATGCACACCTGTAGATCATCTCATTTATTCAAATATACCATGTACCTTTTAAATTTTTCTCAGAGTATTTTAGGGAGGAGACTCCACCATCTTGCACCAACTACATTAAGCCAATGTTTAACAAACAAATAAAAGGGTGAAGAACCTAGGATCCTACGATTTGTTTTCAGGATACTGGACTCCTACTATATTCTCTTCCTCCTACAGCCTGAGGAAGTTTTCAGTTCCACCTGACAACTCTACAAGTTCACAGCGATGACAGAGAGAAATGTATTGCTAACTCTGCCCTTTAGGGTAAGAAGCTGGTGGGCTGGTGAGTAAACCTTGTGCTGCAGCCTCTGAAGTGAAGCTCTCTTTCTGACCTATTGTTTGCAGGCAAGAAAGCTTCAAGATGCTCTACATCAGCTCCATTTGCTGAGGTTATACAAAAGCAGGGTTCAACTAAGGCACTACTGATACAAATGAGTTAGCTTGTGTATTTCTACATGTGCAGTTACAGTACCACGCTAATAAAGCATCTACCACCTCCACACTGAGTTTAATAAAAGGTTAGTTCAACTTCAAGCATGTTCTAGAACTTTTCTTGAATTTCAGGAGGTCCCATAAAAACTTGTTATCGGGAGTGCCAATAAAAACCAGAAGTAGTAGTAGTAAGTGTACAGCTCTGGAGTACAGATATAAAATTACTTTGTTGGTATGAAACCAGCCCTGTGAGTTGGGGAAGTCTGTATGTTTCATTGTTCCTTGCCCAAGTCTTGTACTCTGAGGACCTACTAAGCAGGAAACAATGACAAAATAATGACAAAACAAAATGACCCCAAGTCATGTTTGTAAGAAGAGATGAGGTTACACAACCTTATACAGCGGCAGTCAACCAAAAAGAGCCTTCCAAAATAAACAGCAACTTTTCAAAAGAAGGCAGCAGACACATTCCTGTAGACATGGAGCATTACAAGATACATGCAAACAATACTACTAATTTTTCCATAGTATCTATCAAGGCTAATTGTCAGCAACATCTCAGCTCAGCTAGAAGAATGTTGCAAGTCGTATTTAAATCTGCTTTAAAGACTGTGCAATTCTAGAAACCAGTACTATAAACGTTTAAGACGGCAAGTAAGCAGCTTTGAGGTTTGGGTTTTAAATTGTTCACTCTTGAGTCCTAACCCAAAAGAACTTTCACAAAGAACAGAGCATAACATCAGGGAACTAACGCCAGGGCTGGTTTTGATATACATAATACTATTTTATTCCATTGCTTCAACTTCGTTACAGCTTTAAAAAATGTACAGGGGTTCAGAACCATCTCAACAGAACAAAGGATACATAATTAAGGGAGATCTAGAGTCAAACCACAAGCAAGCGTGCAAGCGTGGTTAGCTTCTACTACAAAAAGTAATAGGCACAACCTTTACATATGCATTTTGGTGAAAGAAGGAATAATAGTGCAGTGTTAAAAAGCACCAATAATCAATAATCGGGCCTTTTCTAAATGCCAATAACCATCTAAGAAAATTACATTTGGTTCAAAATAATTTTAATACTTTATTGATTGACATGCATCTGAACCCCTGACAATTTATTACACAAACCTAATGTGCACCCCTGCAAAATAAAAAAGGATTTCACCAGTGGACCTGAAAATCAGTTCGGTACAAAAGGAAACACTGAAGCTTGTTGCCTGTATTTAATACTAAATCGTCTAGCTCACCTCCTCCAAGAACACTTGTCTAAGAAACAGCTATTCAACAACTGCATGGAAGTTATTTCTCTGAAAGTAATTTTTAATCCTGTAGCACTGACCTATTCCACGTGATATGAAAACATTAGGCACAGACCACGGTTTATGTTTTCTCTTAAAAAAACCAGTATGTGCAAGCTAGGTTCACACAACAGACTGACAGCTACAACAGTAAGCTATTTAAACTTCCCGAAGAAAAGAGTTAGTTTTAATTTTCTAAGCAGTGAAGCACACTGCTGTGTGCAATTGTCATATCTGCATTAGGATTATTTGTGTAGCCAATAAAGGAAAAGCTTTAGTACACCCTAAAGGACACTACATCGATACTGTGAACGAATTTAACAGGATCAAAAGAATGAAAGATTGAAGTCACTGTACATGGGCAGCTGCAATTACTCAGCCAGCCATGAAAGGCTATTGCTTTCTGCAGGAAGAATGGTTTGAAACTCAGTTTACCTCATAGATGCCCTCACACTAAACCACTAGGAAGCAATGGAATCTAGGGATGAACAGCATGGAAAAAAAGGGGGAACGAGAGGGAGAGCTTCTGTGGAAGTTGTACCAATATGTGCCATTTTATCCTAAAGCGTCGTGCCCAGTACAGTTTTTATGCATTGCAGATTGTTTGTACAACTAAAAATTGTACAAGATGTAAGCAGAGATAGAGCTGATTATTAATCACAGTATCTACTATAGTCCTCAGGTATATTATTTACGGATAGCCACTTACTGTGTTGTTGATTTTTACCTCTTAAATATATTTAAATTCAGAAGGCTACAGTATATTCTGACACAAAGATAGTAAGACAACTTTTCTACAAGGGAAAAAATATAAGGTAGTGCCTAACTTATTTTATGAGGAATCTCCTCTGATGTGGTAGTTATTTCATGCCCTTTGGAAGATTTTCAGTTCTGACTCTCTTCATCGTCTCTGTCAAATTGCTGTCCTCACAATTTCACAGGAACTGTATTCAAGTTCAGTGACCCCTCTTACAGCAGCCCTTTCCTTTTCCACAATCACTTTCAAACTCATTCTAACATCATAGCAAGCTATTCAAGTAAACATTTGTCTTCTGGCAAATTTCCAGATACAGCAAATACTATCAAAACTCCGCCTTTGATCACATACACCAGTTTTCTTTAAATGGAACAGGAATTAGCCCGTTTTCTTGGTTTAGGGTCCCGTACATCCCTGTCTTTTAAACACATACAAGATGAACATATTGTCTCTGATAGTCTCCGCAGTCCCAGCCTGAAAACACTGTTGGAGAGGCTATATATCACACAGTTGCAGAAACTATTGCTTATAGCAAGCCATGTCGTTAAGAAGGAAAGTGCTGGGTTTTCCAACACCCTAGAGCTCTCCAGCAGAAAGTATATGATATAAGGGAGCCACAGCATATAGAACACACTGGTTATCCGAAACAAAACCATGGCATAGCGGCGATCAGGGCTGTGCCCAGTTTCCCCAGCAGCATCCACTTCATGGCTGGGAAATCGAGCTCTCCGATCATTTATCTCTTTGGTGTGCTGCCGGCAAATTTTAAAGATGTGGAAATATGTGAAACATATGACAAAGGCAGCAGGAGCATATAGTAAGCACACGATAAAGCCAGTAAAATAGGCATTAGTTAGCCAGGAGGTAGCACACCATTCAAAAATATCTCCATGGTAACCAGGTTTTCCCCAACCAAAAAAGGCAGGCAAGAAGATCAGACAAGAGTATATCCAGATCAAAATGATGCAGATTCTCAAGCGACAAGGTGTGACCAGTTGATTATAGGAGAGAGGCTTTGTTATAGCGAGATAGCGATCCACACTGATGCAAGCAAGACATGCCATAGATACGCTTTTTAGCACAGAGATGATATATCCAAAAACTTGACAAGTCAAGGACTCGTGGACACCTGTCGAGTAGTGGAGCAGTGACAAAGTAGGAACCAAGCAGCTAACTCCAACAAAGAGATCAGCATAGGCCATGGTCTGAATAAAATAGCTGGTGGTATAATGATGCAGAAGTGGAGCACAGTGAAAAACAAATATCACAGTTAGGTTACCCACAATAATTAAAAATGTTAGCAAGACAATAACAACTGTCTCAAGGATACAGATGTCAACTGCATTGTAGTGACCAAATCCAAGAGGGCAGGAGAGATGCTCAGATACGTTCATAATACTACGGCTCATATTCAGAGTCATCCATTCAATCCATCGGGACTGGTTCATGTTTTGTGACTGGGGAACACTGCAATCTGAGCCTTAAAGAGCAGATGACCTGCTTAACAGCAGCTAAACTCTGCTTCAGCTTCTCACGATCTCTCTTTGTAGACACTGCCAGTGCTTACATTTGAGAGGATTACAGTCCCATAGCTGTTGATGCCTCCTCAGCATCAGCGCATCACCTCTGGCACACCTTGGCTTTAAGGAAAGAAACAAAGAAAGAAAGAAAGAAAGAAAGAAAGAAAGAGAGAAAGAAAGAAAAAGAAAGGGAAAAAAACAAACCAAACCAACACACAAACAAACAAAAATGAAAAAAGAAAAAAGAAAAAAAAAAAAAGAAAAAAGGAAAAAAAGAAAAAAAAGAAAAAAAAGGAAAAAAAGAAAAAAAGAAAAAATAAATAAGAAAAA
>JAVHNF010031704.1:0-11001 GCA_034783455.1 Micropsitta finschii | reverse complement strand
GGATCATCACTGAGGAGTCTTACCTCCAGGCTGATATAGTTCCCATGCTGCTGAAGTGAAGGAAGGCTTTGTGGCTGGAAGTCTTATCCTGTGGTGGGCAGGCAGAAATGATCTCACAGCTTGAGGCCACATACACTTCTGCACTGAGATCTTTCTTCAGATCCCAGTTTTTAGGAAGATACAGTGGTATAGGAAAACTGATGCTCTATCAGGCATCCACAGTCCAGACAGGACTGTGTGGTGATCGGACTGCTGGATGCAGTGTCTGCCTGCTGGATTTTGTGGAATATCTGGGCAGGCTCTTGGGGAAGGCCTGATAGAGCCTTTTGACACAGTGTATGGAGCAATGTCCTCAGGAAGGGAGGACATACAGTCATATGGTAAGCTGGAGGCCAAGAGCTCCATAGTAGCTTCAGCTGGAACGCTTCCAATACCAAGAGCAGGGCTGAACTGGGAGAAACAGAAACAAATTCTCAGCGAATAGCTAGGAAATGGTTGAAGACAAAGGATCTGAACTTTTTAGAAAATGGGAAAACTTTCAGAACATATGTAGTCAGATTCAGGTAAACTAAAATGAAACTGGTGGTGGCATTTATGAAAGTGTTAGGAGATTTTTTTTAAATTGAATGGAAAAGCTGACAAGTGCCAAAACATGATTCAGGATGGCATATATTCAGCTCCGGAAGTTGGGAAATCTTTATCCTCTAGTGAATAACAAAAATTTGGTGAAACTAAAGGAGAAAAAATACAGAAAAATCAAACAAAAAGAATCTCATAGTATATACATGTATAAATAAGGGATGCTTCTTTATAAATGCTAGAAATCTAACAAACAAGATGAGGAAACAAAAATGCCCAATTTTAAGCAGGGGTGATCTTGTACTACGTATATCAGAAGCTTGATGGGAAAAAGGCCATTAATCTGATGCTCTAGAATCGAGGTAAAAAGTATATTAAAAAAACCCAAAGGAGGCACCAGCATTAGAGAAGTGGTAGCATGCAGTAGAGAAAGTTTTGTGCCAAATCCAAGTAGCAAGCTAATTGTGTTTCCAAGCAGCTCAAAACCTACATAGCCTGTCATTCCTGGCCTAAGTTAAAAATATGCTATACCAGGGTTAGATCAGATGTCTGTATCTATTACACGCTGAGGGAGATCAGAGTTGCTGACAGGGCAAGAATGCAACAGTAACAGGAGATAAGAGTTTCCCACCTGCATATTGGGTAAATGTCACATTGGAGACTGATGCTGCAGAGAAATAAAACAGTATTTCCGCATTAAAGGGCCTACAAAAGAAGAAACTTTTATATTAGCCCTGAGCAACATGCAGAACCTGGTTCAAAATGCCCCTCCTCAACATTCTTGCCTAGGGAACAAAAGCAAAAAAAACCCCAACCAAATACAATAGAATTACATAGGAGCAAGGAACCTTGCTAAAAAGAAACTAAAATGGATGACTGAAGGCAAAAATGTTTGTATGGTGACTATTTAAACATAACATGTAGGAGTACATTTGCTCTAAGCCTCTGTTGCAGACAAAGGCTTTGGAAAGACCAAAAGGAAAGCTGACATGGCTAACAGCAGGATAAAGGAATTTATTAGAAGCGGAAGACTTTCTTCAGAAAAGAGAAGTTGTGTCCAAGAATGGAAAATAGAAAGGATCATAAACTCTGGCAAGTTAAATGAAAACCACAACAAGGTCAGCCATAGAGTCCCAGGAACAATTGCCAAAGGCATAAAGGTCCACCAGTAAGAGCTCTGAAAGAAATTAAGGCCCCATAGGACAAGAGAAAAAGTCTTCATGTGGATAACCTATTAAAAGGGGAGCATAAATGGGCAGCATTCACATCTGAGGGAGGTCTCCAGTGATGTTTGAGGGGGTTTTATTCCTGTGCTCCTGCAGTTTAACCTATTTATAAATGAACTTGAAAAGAAGGCATATAGTGAAAAGACAATTTGGTGAACACATGAAGTTATTACATATAGTGGAGGTGAGTTGACTTAACTCTTTTCAGGCTAGACAAGTATTCTGTTTAAGGTCAGTGCATGCCTGCACTGATCTCAGTTCACTTGTTATTAGTTCACTGTTCTTTGAAAGACCTGGGGAAAGCCAAATGATCTCAGGTGACAACAAAGGAGAGAAGAGAGGTGAGACACTGGAATGGGTTGCCCAAGGAAGTTGTGAATGCTCCATCCCTAGCGGTATTCAAGGCCAGGTTGGACAGCGTTGGGTGACATGGTTTAGCGTGAGGTGTCCCTGCCCGTGGCAGAGGGGTTGGAACTAGATGATCTTAAGGTCCTTTCTAACCCTAACTATTCTATGATTCTATGATCAAGGTTAAAGGGCCAGGAATGTACAGGCAGGGAACCAAAAGGGAATGTGGGGCACACCACCATGAAAGCATCCCAGGAGCCAGTGGACAGTGCCCACTGGCACCACAATGGGAGAACCGAGAAGAAAAGGGAATGGATATAGGCTCCTCATTCACCAGGACTTTGTCACCAGGCTTCCTCTTTCTGCTGCTGGGGATGGTGGGGGAAGTTGATCAGGAAGTCCCATGACTCAGTGGGACCTCACTTGGGGAAGGTATAAAAATACCCACCCCACAACAAAAGGTCTTGGAGGCAAGAGCAGAGGGGCCGCAGCTTGGCACAGTTGAACCATATAGATGGTTGGGTCCCCAGATGGTGCACAACAGTCAGGGAACCCTGTGAGACCTGATATTAGCACAGGCTGCTCCCACAAGGATTTCCTGAACTACACACCTGGTAGGCTGTGCGATCAGCTATGAGTACAAGGTGACCTACTGGAATCCTTCATTCTTTTCCAATGTATGAAGTCCCATAGCATGCATGTCTAGGGAGGTGCATGGGCAAGACAAAAGTCCATCAGAAGTAAATATTTCCGCAGCATGATTTGGGGGTTAGATCTCTCCTAAAACACTGCCTGATCAGGTGTGGTAAAGAGATCCAAGGTCCAAGAAGGATCTCTGCAAGGCTGGGATGGTGTGGGGACTGCTGTTGCAGAATTCAGTAGACAGCAGGCAATAACCAGATTCTTACCTTCTGAAGAAGGCAGCATGGGCAACTCCAAATGGAAGGTGAGCAACTGGGAGTCCATCAAAATCTGCAAGCTGTAGTCCAAGATGTCCCTAGTCCTGGTGATGCCAGCACCACCTAGCACAATGATGACAAAGGAGAAACCAGGGACCTGTTGAAAACAAGATTTCATTCTGTACCTTCAGCAGACACCACAGTTTGAATGCAGTGCTTTAGTCCGCTTCGCTAACCAATAGCTTCAATATAGCCTTATTACAGTTCTTACAGTTGCATAGATAGACACAGGGTAAGTTCTTGCTCCTGTTTCCTTAAAGACAGTTTCTAAACTCCTAGGCCAACAGTCGCTTCTGATTTTTGACACCTCCATTTTTGGTCTGTAATTTGGGTCACATTTCAATTTCTACATGAGCATGCTTAATCAGGATTTTGACAAGCAGGGCTGGCACATCTCAACTGTCTCACTCGAAAGTCCAGGTGTTTCAGAGAACTGGCTGCTTGTGTATAATTAATTGGGTGTTATTTACCAAGCTGGCAGCAGAAGACAGTCTGTAGCACAAAGCTCTGTGCAGTCCAGCAGGTCAAAGTTCCAGTGTTTTGGCTTCTCAGTATTGCTGGATTGCCACTGTTTAAACAGCAAATTTGACTCTAACGCAATATGTGCCATGAAGGGGCAGGGAAGAGAATTTTGTCGTTAAACTCTCCAAACTCCAGTTTGTGAGTACTCTACATACATCTCCTTAGCTGCAACCTGGAAACTCTCAGTTGCTTTTAATTGTTGGCATGGTGAACATCAAGATTTTAACATGACAGGAAAGTAAAGGCCCCTCAAAATACATGACTATTCTTCATCTGTGGCTTTTGAATCTTCTGTCACTGTTCCTTTGACTGGCAATGCCACATTACACACAGTATATTATTTTAGAAATGGTTGTCTACTAAACATAAAAGCTTTCTGGTCTTGTCACTTGAACTGAAGCAGACAGCTTTTATTGTTGCATAGGAGATTAATAATAATGAAAATAAATAAAAACCCCTCCTCCTCAGTTGCTTCACAATAGACATGAGGCACACGGATGGACCTTATTGAAAGGAGGAACCTAAATGCAGTGGAACAAGGGATGTTTGATAATCATATCCTAATACAGAAAAACCTACACCTTCTCAGAAATTCTAAATGCTGCTTTTCCACCACTGTTTTAACCTCTGATTCGTCATTGCAGAGGGCTCCTTGTACTCCTTAGATACCTAAGGTTTTGTTCTTTCTAAAACTCTGTGCTTCCTGATGAATGCTGGCATTCAGGGCAAATACATGAAGTAAGAAGGAATCTTACATATCTTTCTCAGCCACACACTGGAATTAAAAATAAGAAAAATCCACTATCTGAGTATCCAAGGGATCCAGTACTTACCTGGTTTAAGGAAAAATGGATATGTTCATGGAATGTTCATTCCATGAACAACATTCTCAAGGCTCTATCAACACTGAAAAAAATACAGAGTCTTGACTTTTTAACCTTATCCCAGGAATCCATTCCACATCCTTGTGCTTCTAGCCTCCTTTCCCCCAGAGAATTAAATTTCTGTGATCATGCCATCTGGCTGTCTATCAGCCAGTATGTTCTGAACCTGCTTTCTATCAAACTGACAGAGGGATTGGGACTCATAGAGAATTAATGCCTATGAAATTCATGAAAATCAGCAACTGGGTCAAAGACAGAGATCCAAACGGGTGCCCTGACTATGGGAAAGGTAGGCAGAACACAGCCGTTTTACATGCTGCTTGCTAATGTCAGTCATCACATTTGCGGCTCTGGACTCACCAGAGCAGATGGTGCTTCTCACTCAGTGAGATTGAGGGCTTATGGTTAGTGTAGTGAGCAGTACAGGTAAGAGAAGGAGAGAAAGACACAACAAGACACACCTGTAAGAAAGCAGGTCTCAGGTCCACAGAACAGTGTGTTTAGTGATAAACTTCCACTTACTCACACACTGCTTCTGTGCTTCCTGAGGGCCCTGCAAAGATGTGGATCTATTTCTCATGGAGAAGGCTGACAGGCAATCATTGCCTCCTCACTCCCACACCTGAACCTGTCCAGCTGAGGTCCCATTGCTTCCACTGCTCAGGGCTGGAGAGAAACTAGAGCAGCTTCCAGGGCTCTGGAGATAATAGGCTTGCTCTTTGAGACTATTTAAAGGATATTAGATGTTAGAAGGGAAAGTACATACCAGTTCAAAGTTTCCCTAAAGAAAAAATCCCTACCATGGGAAGTTTATAAGCAAAATGATTTCTCCTTCCCCAGCAAAGGGAGTTTCAGCTTTTGTTTTTCATATCTTGCTTCTCTTGCTTCACATACTGTGCTATGGAACAGCAGCTGAGCTTGCAAATACTTTGGAGGAAAAGGGCTGTTTTGCTTGAAGCTATGCCTGTCCTAGAGGAAAAAAGCATGTGTTTTTAAAAGTCCTAACTCCTGTATTTTAATCCTGTATTGTAATTAACCAAGGAATAATATTGTTTAACATCACCTTGGCAAGCTTGTGTGGCATGTGCATTTCCCAGATCAGACTGAAGCCTGACGTGTTATGCTTTCCTTCAGTGTACTTCTGTGTGGGCAAACTTGTGACCTCAGCCTTAGGCCTGCCACAGCCCCTCCAGACTACATCTGGTCAGGCCATTTTGGGAAAGATTGCTGTGGGCTGACCCACAGCAGGGGCAGGAACTTTCTGTGGTTTGCTCACTTGGGGGGTTCCCCACAATGAAAAGGGAGGTAGATGAAGTTTTTGCCTCTTGACTGGTTTATGAAGAGTAAATATATAGCTCAGCAGAACTTGCAGAAAGAGGCACTTGGGTGAAAGCTGAGTGCCCTTCTTAGAGGTGGGCTTGATGTGTGACTGACTCATGGGGGCAGGAGAGCCATCATTTTAGTGAAGAACAGATGTGAAATATATTAACTGGAGCCCTCTTCTCTCCAAGATTTCCTTCAGCACACCCCCCCTACTTCTGTCTTCTCAAGGACTCTTATTTTACACAGGAGAAAGAAGCGAGAGTTCAGGATTTTCTCTCCTTCTCAAGAGATCCACTGGGATTATACTGTATTTGTACCTTCTAAGTAATGGATTGAGGTCCTTGAAAACAGAAAACACAAAGAGTAAAAGAAAGCTTAAAGCTTGTTACATTTACAATGCAGGTCAATGAAGACAGAAGCAAAAAGCTTTAAAAATAGCTAGGCTATTTCAACAGTGAAATCCCTGGTGAAATTGCTCTCTGACTTCCCTCACAGGACAGACTGGGCTTTCTGAAAGTGTTACCTAGCCACAGTGCTTACCCATCTGAGTTGGACTTCTGCATGCCGAGGACTTGTCAAGCTGACTTCTCAGAATGCTTTCTAGATGTTATTTGGTTTTAGGGTGCCTAGTTTGATATGGCTTTCAAGAACTTGTTTTTCAAAAGGGGCTGACCATATACTCTTTACACATCGAAACTTCAAAAACCCCCTCTTAGCTGGCTTTTCTCTACTGTGATCTCAGTAGCCTAAGGACAGAAGCCACAACTGTTTTCCAAAAATAACATGTCGGCAACTTTCAGAGTTTCATGATTTGTAAATGGTTCTGTGATCAACCTCAGACTTCCTCAAAAATTCTCCAGGGGAAAACAGCTTTTGCGGATCACAAGAAAAGGACCCTTTTGGTTTGGTTGGTTTTTTTCAGATATGTTGAGGGGATGTTCAAATGATTCCTATTCTGGGAGCTGCCTTCATTGTTATTTTTTTTCATGTGGAAATTTTCCAACATATGATTTGGTAGAATTTTGTCACCAGCTGCTCCTGATTATCTTGAAAATGACACTAAGCAGAGATACTATTTCCATGTCATGAGTGCCTACATGGGGAGTTACATGTGTAACACTACAGAAATACAGTGTGCATTGCTCAGCCTTGCTGTAAATTCCCCCATAGCCCTTAGACCCAAGTCACAGTGTCTTCGTGGTGTTACAGCCTACTGGCTCAAGTGTGGTTTCAGAAACGCCACTTCATATGGCCAACCTTTGCATAGATACTAGTCTGTTAGATCTGCAGAGAGAAGGTTGAGAGAGGATTTTGGGGGGCTGACAAACCCTTTCTCCTGCTGCTTTGCCACCCGAGATTATTGCAGTGCTGGTTTCTATTCAGCCCCTTATGCTGATCCACAGTGCCCCGTAATCAACCTTACCTTATTGCAGTTCAGATCAACACAAAGGGAGGAAAAAAAGAAGAGAAAAAAAAAAAAAGAGAGGTGCTACCAGCGCACGCAGTTACAGAAATGGGAGTGACCTAACAGATTTAATGGGAGGAGCACTGGCTTTTACACGTAGGGATTTTCCCTGTGACGAGGAACTTTGGGATAAGCCGTGTAGGGGATTTCCCTCTCTGCCTCCAGAAATACCACTTTAGAAGCGGTAGCACTTTCACTCTGCTTTCACAGTCCACCCTGTGCAGAGCCACGTTGTTGCCGCTTTCTGTTTTGAGGCAGTAAAAGCCATGTCTTTGGTAATCTGCACTCTACTCGTCATTCTGAGCAATGGTAAGTGGGAAGCCTTGCATTTTTGTTTCTGGTCTTTCACATTTATTTTGTGGGGATATGTTTTAGGAAGACAGGAAGGATTACCTAAGCAATCTCTTTTAAAGACAATGTGTACCTGTGCTTTGCAGTTTGGTGCTTGATCCGTGGGGCTTCTGTGCCTGTCCCAGATATCGCTGTGAGATGTGCTGAAGAAGCGCTGCTGCCGTGTGAAGTTCTTCAGGACACCTCAGTCACCTACCAGAGAGTGTCTTGGTATAAAGTAAGAAAAAGGCATAAGCATATAAGCATAAGAGTAGTCTGCTTTGCTTTCCTACCTGATGCTGACTTGTCTCATATAAAATGTGTTCTTTTATGAAGAGGCATCCTCCTGCCAGTACAGCAGAGATAAGGCAGCAGTCAAAGCATTTGAGCTGATTTTGGAGAATATGCATTTTCCAACTCATTGTAGACAGACTATTCGAGTGTGATCTTTGAATCGCTCTTGGCCTGTTGTGCTAACTATTGCTGGCTTCCAGGGATCAGAATTCAGGTGATGTCCCACACACAGCTTGTCAAATAACACTCCAAAGACGATTCTTGCCAAGATTTTCCTTCAGAACAAAAACATGGTACTTAAAACCTTGCAACATCAATGATGCTGTTCCATGGTTAATCTCTGCCGAAAACAGGAGCAGATTTTTAATTTGAAATAGAAGAACTAAACAAGTACTTGCTATTTCCTAGTAAGATTTGGCTGGTGGGGGTGGGCATAAAGGAAGGGTACGCAGAAAGCAAGTGGAAAGATAGAAATTTTGAATTAGCTTTTAGCAATACTGAAGTAAAAGTTACATCTTGACTGCTCATTTCCAAAGAAGGAGAGCCCTGCTGACTCTGTTATGGGAGGGACTACAAGGATCAATTGGCTAATAAGCAGAAAAGTCCTGCTCAACACTTTCAAGATGAAATATCTCATAGAGAGGGAGGTAGAGTTGCCTAGTGGTTGAAGAAGTGGCTGTTGTCTTGCTGTATGACACCATATATTGTATCTCAGTGCATAGTTTCAGCTTATGGGATGAGCCAAATTAACAGGAAAAAAAGCAGAGTTTATTCTCTCCTGTTCACCACTCCCAGCCATGCACTCCTGTTGCTTACTATGGGCCAATCCTAGTGGTCCTGTGGTTGCCTGTGAAGTCAACTCCGTTGCTTGTTATAATAGTGGAAACTCAATCCACAAATAAAGATTTTGTTACAGAGTTGAATTACTTTTCCATGTGATGAGAGAACAGTGGAAGGGAAAAATACCTATTTTTGCTGGGTGAAAACTGTTCCATTTATCTCTATCAGAATATAAAGACACAGCCTTTGCAGTTTGGGCAGATACAGTTTTAAAATTATTCCCTACAGTAAACTGACAGTGTTATTAGATAGGGCTTCTGTGGTTGAAACTTGCAATGTATCTGAGTTTCTGTGCTGGTACAACAATGAGCATCTGCCTACTGACTAGATAACAACTGCAGCCAAAAATACCAAAGCCTGAAAGAGCTGTTTTGAACATCTGGCTACCAGCCCATCACCAAGTGTAGCATCTATAGTCTCCCTTTTCCAAAATGCCGAACTAGGCATGGGAGAGAGATAGAAAGGAGAGGATAATTCATTTGGTCGATCATTAGTATGGGAGCTGGGATAGGTGTCAGCTTATTCTTTTTTGCCTTTTCTGCTTTAAAAGCTGCATAAGGACATGTATTTTTTTTTTTCCCTCTGATGGCACTGCCAAAACTACTAGAAGAAAAAAAATCTAGCTATATGCAGCTCTCGCCACCATACTGAGGGGATGACAGCACCAACCATGGTACTGTAGTTCTCTGGTTACTCATCCCAGGAGAAAAGTGGGAAGTGAGGACAGGCACTTAACACCACTCCTGGTGATGCTAGCCCAAGCCCCAGCCATATTAAAAAAAGCACAGCACCAAAGCTAAAGAGCCTGACTCTTGGCAGGAAAAAGTAATTTAAGTTCACTTTTTTGTGCTGAAGAAGTAATACTTCTTCTACTTGTGAGGTTATCTAAATAGGCCCCAGCTTGAAGTCTCACCTCCTCGCCTCATTTTGGATGTGTGCTGCTGTCCCTGTCCAACCCTGCAAAAGGAGTGTAGGGGAATGGTGCAGCGTGACTGGGCTACCCAACATAGAGAATTAATCTGTTATTTAAAAAACAGCTTCTGAAGGATTAATCAATAAACACCACGTATAACCCCAAAGGGCTAATTAAAAGGTAATTCCAACAAATGGTATGAAATTTCAGACTGTAAAGTTCAAGCAGCTGTTAGGCTAAATCTTTTGTATGAGGTCACTTTGAACTGTGCAGTAAATGCAAACAATTAACCTTTGCTTCTGATGCTTTAAAAAAATGACGGTGACAATGTTATGGAGCTACACATGCAGCTGCTTGTGCAGGGTGAAAGCTTGGTGAACAAACCTCTTCTTTCCACTGGCACCTCCACATACTCTGACCAGTTAAGGGGTACTTTTAATAGTTTGTTATAATCCACTTTAAAAAAGAAAGATACTATTTAAAAGTACTTGCTTTTTCAGTTCTGTATGGAGAAGTAATTGTTTAAAGGAGTTAATATTCTGGTGTCAAAATCCCAGTAGATTGCATTCATCACTTCCTTCACTTTTGCTAATGTCTTGTACTGCAAAAAGATGTGCATTTATTTAACCCCTTGTGCACCCAGTAACCTTGGAGCTAATTAGATTATACATGAGTTATGAGTGTAAGTAGTTCTGTTCAGAATCAGGACCACAGTCAGTCAGCTCAGACAAAATGATTTTTAATTAGAAATACTCTTGAAGTAGGCAGGTCTAGCATACTGGGGAGAAGGTAGAGCACCAAGTCCTCTTCCAGCCTGGTGCAGCTTTCATCCCATTTAATATATAACCGTAAAAAAATTAAGAAGTTCATAATGTTGATGCCTTTTAAGTGTGATGCATTTTTTAGGAGTGCTGGGCTTCCCTACATGCTATAAAACCATATATGAGCAGTGTAGAAGTTCACCAACTGAGACTTGAAAACTAGGTAATTTTTGAATACACCCAGGCACTGGGAATTGCATAGTGAAATGCTGGTTTGAATCAATATGGCCCACCTAAGAAACAAGAATCTGGGTATTGAAACCTTACTCACCTTTCTGCCTTATAGGGTCATTGAAAACTGAACAGTTTCTCTTTGTATAGCACATTGAAAATGAGAACCACTTCATAAACCCTCATAATTATCACTTCATATTCAGTTTGAAAACCAAGTTTAAACACACACAAATGAAGTCCCAGTGGATATCTCACAATTTGTTCATGTGATAGCCAGAAAAGTCTTAATCTAAAACAAATCTTGAGGAAGAGGAAAGAAGGCT
>JAVHNF010031699.1:6846-16941 GCA_034783455.1 Micropsitta finschii | reverse complement strand
TCAGTGGCTTTGCCACAGAATTCCTAGGTGACCTTTTGCACAAGTGCATCTAAGTTGCAGCCATCTAAATAAATTACAGGTGGGCAGGCATGTTCCTGGGAACTGAGGCCCTCTGGCATGGAACACCCATATCTATGCTAATATGATTGGGGTTTTTTCTCTAAGGCAGGGTAGATGTTTGCAAACTCTCCATTAGTAATGGTCCTTGGACTTACCTAACCCTCAAATTAATATCACAGTTTGTAGGGTGCTAGTTAGATTAGCTCTAAACAGACATAGTAACATTTCCAGACACTGCTTAATCTCCCAGTAGAGGTGCATCTTGTAACTCCACACATGATATTTCTAAAACTATCATGATACAGATGGGTATACATTACAATTCTAAGTTTACAAACTGGAAGTTAGTTATGCAGATGCCTATGAAAATCCCACTGCCTGACTTGTTGCATTATGTAATTGCATCTTTAGATGGTTATGTGCATTTTAGAATGTCTGGCTGTAAAACAGGATTTATAGTTCCTCCTTTGTTTATCTTGCAGCAATCAGAGAATGACGACACTGCAGTCTGTGGCTATGGACTAGAAATCCACATATTTACGCAGGCTCCTGGTCAGGTTTTGCAGCCAGTGCTGAGCTCTGTACTATGACAATACACAAATTATACACCAGCTAGTCAATTAAAACTCACTTAGGTATGTCTATGAATTGTATTAATGATACAGATGTTACACATACAGAATCAGGATTATTTCTCTAGGGTAAGGAAGGTAGGTGCTACTTCCTTACTCACACATATAACAAATTTACAGTCCAGCACCTGTGGTGTCAGAATTATTCTCTCCCATATGGAGAGCTGTTTTTTGTTTCAAGTGGTTATGGAATACTGAATGACGTTGTTGACAAACTACTTTCAACTGGCCAATTGCAGGCCCAAATCCACTTAGAAAACCCTACAATGACAGTCTGGAAATTCCCCACTTTTTATTCACAGTTTCAATGTTATAATCTTTTGCCGACAGGAGCTAAACCAGATCTTTTGTTTTAGCAGTAATTCCCTAATTGCTTAGTTATTACAATCTATATTTATGCTATGGATGAAGTTTTGCTATTTCTAATAAATTGTGCTTATTTATAATTACCTTTAAAATTCCTTTACTTTCATTATAGTTCTAAATGTATTTTGGCTTTTGTTTTTACCTCATATGTTCCCACCATAATGACTTCAAAATCTTAATTCAGTAATGTAGTTAGACTACTTCTCTGAAGGTTTGAAAAGCACTGAGGAATGCCTGATGGATGTATCAACTACCAAAGTTTGATATATGAATTAAGATATATAGAGAGATCTCCCTAATGAACACAAAAGCCATTTGCATTAATTTCAGAGTGAACTGTCATGCTTACAAACTTTTCACAGCAGCAGTGTTGCATTCTGTTGAAGTGGCAATTTTATAATTCTCAGAGATGGTACACTCATTACTCTATAGCAGCATACAGATACTCTTCAGTGCCTTCATTAGAAATAGTTACATGATGTTACTGAGTAGTTTGCCCTCTTTCTCTCAAATTAAAATAAAAGGAAAATACAAATACTTAAAATCAACAATGAAAGCAAGAATGCAGTTACGGTGCAGACCTTCTGAGTGCTCTTTCTGCCTACTAGTACATCTCCTATTCTGTGCATGTTGCTGAAAGCAATGACAGTCTCACTGGTTTTCAGCTCTTCAGTCATTCTGCCTTACTCTGCTTCCTGCATAGAGAAAATCACATGGGCTTGGGCCTTTTTCTTACATTTTTTTTCAGCAGTTCAGGATATTCTTTATTAACAATGTTCAAAACTCAAGCACTTAGTACACAGGACAGTCTGGTTAGATCAATACTGCTAAATAAAACAAGACGAGGGACCAATACCTATCCCTGCAGGCAAACAGGCTGAAGAATCTTGAATCTATAGTACTTAGGATGAGCAAATGTGCTGTGTCTGCACCGTGGAGCACACTGTTCTGGAGTTCCTCAGGGCCTGGTGTGGTGTTTCTACTGGTGTGGCACTAATCCATGTGTTTTGCATCCCCTGGCAACTTACACTGCTTTAAACAGTGCAAGGGCTTTGCTACAACCCAGCAGAGATGATGGCATTCCCATAATGGGAAAACTAAGATCCTGTGTTGCCTACTGTGGGATGTTGCACAAGGGGATTTGAAGGTTACTAAGGCTGAAAAGATTTCTGGGATAAAGCTGAAGAACAGCTGTGGCTGGAGAGAGCAACATATGACATAGACTTATACTGGACTGTCTTTTAAGAGATATCCCTAAATATCTACTGATCTCTGCTTAGGTATTATTTTGAGGAAAGCTTCTTGGAGCAGTCCAGAATACAGACAAAGAATGAGCCAACAGATAAACAATGTGAAGAGACAAAGCAAAGATTTCTATTATTCAAGTTTTTGTCCTAGAGCTGTTTTGTTTAGGAAGGTGGCCATACATCTTAGACTGCAAGTGCAAGGGCAGGTATGGGATCAAGGCAGTATTTCTTGCCAAAGATGCTTCAGTGAAGGTCCGCATTCGAACTCTGAAACCTGGATAAGGAGAAAGATGAGGCTTATTCAACTGTCAGCATGCATCCAAGTCTGACTCTGTTCTGTGAATAAGGTTGGTGATGCTGATCATGCAGAGTCCTCCACCCTCTTGTATCAACCCCTGCAGCAATGTTACATCATTAATGCTGGACAGGTCCTTCCCTGAAGGTTGTTGAGATGTGTAGAATGCCTGTACTTAGTCTCAGAGCAAAGGTGAGCTTGTATTGTCTGAATTTCAGGATCCTTGGATGAGTAATGTTGACATGTAAAGTCCAGATTTCATGGCTTGTCACACTTTTAATATGCAGAGAAGGACTATTCCTTCTCACATATAAGTGAGAAGAGTCTGATATGTATTTGTCAGCTGTACTGACTGCATTAGGCTTACATTCCCCTATATGACACCCGGAAAACTGAGACTAGAGAATTATGTCACAGAAAGGTATTTCTTTGAATTAACAAAGACGTATGGAAGATCAGTTTTGCTTTGGTTTTTTGGGGTAATTCTTTTTTTCCAAGAGAAATCCAGACAATCTATTTAGCCCAAGTACTTCTGTAAAGAGGGAAAAAAGATGGAGGAAACAAGGGAAACAGTCTCTGATTCAAAAAGCTTATTGTATTCAATATAGATTTTTTTATTAATTTTGTGTGTGTGTGATTCTAGGAAATTTTGTCCTTTAAAATAACTTCTTTATCAGCACTTCCTTTAATAATAAATAAATAAATAAATGTTTTAGTTACAATTGGGTGTCCATTTTAAGCAACAAAATTATTTTCTACAACTCCCGGTTGGTTGGGTCTTCTCTTTTTAACACTGAGTAATTTGCCTTTCGTCAAACAGGAACCTACTTTTATGAGCAGCACTTTAAAAATAAACAAAGCCCACAACATATACCTGACAAGCTTTTTGTGCTGTATGTTGCAAGCAGATCCAATAATATGCAAACACCTGAACCTCATTTTGAAGATATCAAAGGTCATTTAAGTGAACGCACAATTAAGGCATTTTTATGAGTTTGATTGCATCTCTCTTGCATGTGTTTTTGAGGACTGAAGAAGAGGGTCATAAAACATTGTTTCAAAGATAACTCCCTGGCAATTCCGGGAATGTCATCATAGCGTTTACAACAAATGAGTAATGGAGAAGAAGAAAAACGACAGTGTAAGCAACTAGGAACATAAATTTAATTTAAAACTTATTGTCTATGAGTACTTCAGCCACATAGCTGAATGTCCAGAAAGAAAGAAGTAATCCTTATCTAATCGTTATCATTTTTTTCCTGTGTTTGTGTTCCTGTCATGTAAGTTTCTTGGGGCAGGGAATGTTTGTGTATTGTCTAGCATTGCAGTAATTTAGTCTGGATTTAAAGCATTTGGGTAATGTCTTAAAACAAAAATAATAAACATAGTCTTACTTTGATGTAGATACCCAGAGACCATTGATACTTTGCAAAGTTTTTCCATCTTGGGTTGGCTACAATCTTCCCATAGTTGTAGCAGTCTCACAAGATGGGAACAAGTGTGGGAAAGGCAATGGGAAATCTTTGAAAATCCATGTATACAGTAAAAGTGCCTGTAGTGTCCACTGAAGGACTCAGATATTTGATGCATTTCATGGCAAAACACCCCACATTATCTAATCCAGAGGGAGGAAGGGCTTAAACACAATTTAATTTCCCACTCTGCTTCCTTTGGGTAAATGACAGAAGAGCCTGATCATGGACAGAAAAGAAAATATGTTTGCTAGTGTTGTGCTACCAACTATTGTACAATGTGGTTAAACCTAAAATAAAAATGCATTTTCTATGTATTTTTGGCTAATTATGACTTCCGAACTACAGCCTTGAATGAGTGAGAAGACCTCAAGAACATTTCCTTTTTTTTTCTCTCCTTAAAGTCATTCCACCACTTACACATAAAGGCATTAAAATCTGTCATTTTTTCATTTTGAGAACAATGTTATGAATGGAAAATGTAGCTAAAGAGCAACTTTTTCTCAGCAGTGATTGCTCCTTTTTCTCAGCAGTGATTGCTCCTTCCCTCCTGCTTGTAATAAGGACTGCTTTTGAAGATTATTAGGATAGTGTTTTGCTTTGCCAAGGCACTGGACATGAACACTTCCATGCTTTCATGAATGCATTTTTTTTTGGGGGGGTAGGGGGGGTGTTGACAACAGGATTACAATGATTGAATGTATATGTTCAAAGTAGGTCAGATAAATCCTAACCTAAATGCAGAGAAATTTTCACAGGGATGTTGGGGTGACCGTTCAAACTGAAATAAAATCACATGAATCACGTATTTCCTGTCTTTTGAAGAGGAGGAGAAACTCTGATGAATTTTTCCACCTTACCACAGCATAATAAATTCTTATGGAAACATTCTTCTCCATTAAAAACATAACCACAGATCCACAGTGTGTTGCAACTTATGCTTTTAAAGTAGTACTACATCAAAGTGTTCTGCAAACATTGCATAGCCACACAGGAAGACAGCACATGGTCATTAGTTTACTGTCACATCTCCCCTCACACTAATGACTCACAAGGTCCTCATATGGACAGAAGTCTTAGAGAATACATGAGTTATCATGCATTTCTGTTTCATTTCCAAAACATCCAGAGATTTTTCTGATGTTATGAAAAAATTCAAAGGCATTGCTATAGCTTCCAGGGAATATCCTTGTCTCTAAAACACATAATGAAAATCAAAGTGAAACAAAAGGCAGTTTCTTTGTTGTAAAATACTGTGTGAGTTGCAGTCTTGTGCTCCAAAAGAGATATTTTATCTTCTTGCCTCCTCAGCACATACTGAGTAACTAGCATAGTTATTAGGACATCATATCAGAGGCAGAAGAGCTTTGGGATCTGCCTCAAAGGATGTCTATGTATTTTACATTAAAGCATTAAACTTTATTTATCTGGAAATATCTTCGCTTGGCAAAGAATAAGACTGAAATTTCTAGGAAATTTCTCTAGGAGAAAAACTTCTAGAGAGTTTTCAGTCTTATTCTTTGGAAATCGGTGGAAAGTTTAAAGCCCAAACTGTTGTTAAGAGCTGAAGCAATGTGTTTTAAGCCTTTACCTAATAACAGAGGAAATTCAAAATAAAGAAGAGTCCTCATTAGGTATGACAGTTGTTGTATTAGGCAGAATACCTACCACAGCACTTAGGTTGAACAAATATTCAAAAAAAGCATGTAAGCTCCTACCTAACTTGCTGTAGGAATACTCAGTTGTAGCTAAGTGCTGGGAACTATGTGTTCTAAGCTTTGCTTTAGTGCTTAGGCCAGACAAACAGGTTTGAGTGGACTATAAATCTAAAATATTCTACCTATTATATAGGAGGATTGCACTGTCTGAAATTACAGCAGGATAATATAATTTAGTGGTCCTAATCTTAGAGAAATATTTCATACATTATTTGCTCCCTACATGTTGTGTTAGCTTTCTTATTGGGTGCAGGGAATTAACATTTCTGTGAATTTCTACAACTTTTTACAGATATATATAAAAAAAAAAAAAAAAAAGTGCCGTTTTATTTCTCCTGGTAATGTACGCATGAGCTTGAGGTTTTCTTGTTCTTGGTTGGTTGGTTCATTGGAGGGAATTTCTGTCTTTTGCCATCAGTTGCAGACATTTGATACTATTAATTGTAATATTCATTTAGGATTTGTCTTCTAAAATGGATAATATTTTTATGGTTTTATGCATTTAAATATTATTTCCTATTATTACATATATCCTAACACAAGTCTTGGTGGTTTTGACTTGGTTTTATTTGTTCATTCCCCCTCTCTTTATTGAAAGAATTTTCCATCTTTTATTCTCTAATTTTGTCCTTTTCAAAACCTGACTAATCATGTGTTGGCTTTTGTCAGTAATTACGTTGCCAATGGAGCTTTTCCCAGCTTCATCTGAGCTATGACTTACTAGGATTTTTCATTCACTTAACTTTTTAAACATCAGGAACTGGTAAATAAAATACTAACATTTCATTTAGCATCCACTTTGAGCAGATTTTAATAGCCTTGTGGCTAGTGAATCAACAGGGCTTTGTCTATCAGTAGAATAGTAGGAAACTTTGAGATAAAATATGCTAGGTTAACAAACACTCCATAAAACACAGTAAACAAATTGAAAAGAAAAATTTGAAACCCAAACAGAAAAACTTCAACTGTGTCAATGTAAAAAGAAACAGTTGTCATTTTTGTATTTTCACATGGCAGATTTTAACTTGAATTTTCCTCCTTTTTTCCTTCCTGAAAATGAATCAAACAAGTTTTTCCATTAGTTTTTGTATAACTGAGCTTTTGTTTATTGTATATCATCATTTATAAAACAGGTACTCTAAACTATGCTTTTGATATCTTTGCATTGTAAAATTCTACGGAAGAGGAAATGTTTTATCTACCTCTCACTGGTTTTATGTAAATAACTGCACTGTTTATATATGTACACAGTGTGGTCACAAGATCCATTGTAACTGCAAGATTGGGCTGGATTATGGGCTTGTCTGGCAAGTTTCTACTGATCATGATATACACTGAAGTCAGTTATGCCACAGATAGATAGAATATGCAAACTGCAGTGACATCCAAGAATAGGCATAAAAGAGGAAAGACTGAAGTGGCCTTGGCAGTCAATCTTCTGGTATCATGGAAAGAAAAAAACAGAAGGTAATGGAGGATAGGGAGCTAGTAAGCGGTTTATTTCAAAATCTTGGACTCTATCAAGGCCACAGAAAGGACAATGTATTTCAGATGCCATGCAGCTCCTCAAAAGGAGGAGAATGAACTTCTTGTCTTCTGTTTGTGTGACAGAAAAAGTATCAAATTAATAACAGAATGGAGAGGCGTTAATGAGTCAAATGTAATTCAAATCAGCATGCCATGAGCAAATCAAAACAATTACCAAAAACATGAAGGTAAGGCATTTTTTCACTTGCTTGCATGTCGATTAAAGAGCAAGAACTGTGAATTCTCACTGAAAAGAATAAATTTTATAGAACTGAAACAAGTGAAATCTGGCAGAATGATTCATATAATTCAACTGATTCATCTTGTTAAAGCCTGCCTGGGAAGGACAGAATAGGGAGAAGAAGAAAATACTGTGAAGGAATTGTTGGCATCCCAGAATCAAAAGATATTGAACACAAAAGGCATGGATCTGAAATCTGTGACAAAGAAACACAGATTCTGTCTTCTGGGCTTTTATGTAATGTATATGTGAGCAGGAGGAAGAAGGATTGTTGCGGAGTATTTCAATTTGGGAGACTTGTATAAAAGAAATTCAAACGCTGGAAAAAAGTTGCCCAGATTGCGGAGTCTCCATACCCATAGATATTTAAAACCCAAGTGGGTATGGTCCCAGAAAACTTTGAGCAGGGTGATTGGATGAGATGATCTCCACAGAGACCTTCTGACCTCAACTACCATGTGATTCTGTGATAAAAAAAATGAAATCCAGCAGTTCAAAATTACTACTAATAATAACATCTGAGTGTGGTAGAAGTGGTGGATATGACAGAACAATACGATACACAATCTCGTTACAGGATAACTATAAGACCCCAATGTAATACAACTTCAAAATTGGGAAACAATACATTGAAGTATACCAGTGGTTGCATGTTTAGTAGATAAGGGAAAGTATTACTATCGTTTTAAATGTATAGCTCAGTTTTAGCTCTATTTAAGAGCGATTAAATAAGCATGGTACAGATAAATGCTCTTAAACATAATTATCTTTCCTGAAACTGGCCAAGTTTTATATTAAAAACATAGAGAAAACCTGAGCTAAGAAAAGCATGCACAAATTCAGGTTGGAAATATGAAGCAAACTTGTAACCAGTAGAAAGAAGTCCAGGACAACTTTCATGAGAGTGACAGGAAAAAATCCAACTATTTTAAAATGATGTTGTATGAGCTGCTGGATTATGGATATTTGCTTTCAATAGCATGGGGCTGGGCCCCAAGACCTCCTTCAGGTGTTAAATATATAGAGAATATCTAAATTACTGTGTCATAAAATAAATTACATCCAGAAAAAGATAATTTTACTTTGTATATGAGAATGATACATAAAAGGGTAAAAACTGCTTAATGACTGGAATGGTTTAGAAACTTCTTTTCATTTTAGCTTGTTCATTATTGCTTATTGTGAGTAAGCTTTTGGCATATGCAGGTCAGCAAGCAATCGACCAATCACTAATATGTATGCTTAGTTTTTCAAAGAACTATTTTCACAAAATTAGGGATAAAAAGAGCTGACTTGGAAGACAATAAGGAAGCAGAAAAAAATTAATTAAACTGAAGAATAGGGTCAATTTAATAATTTTTAATAATTTAAGAATATAATTATTAGAAGAATAAAATATTTTGTTTCTACTGTGAAGACAGAATTACTGGCTAATTTTGGCCAGAAAAGGGGAAAAAGAAGATAACACAGTATAACTAATACAAAATAGCAGTTGTGAAATACAAAAATTTATATAGGGAAACTAAGAAAGGAACATTTAAAACAAAAATATTGGTTTATCGCTACACAAAGGTCATAAAATTGTTGAAAATCATGACAAAAGCCCTACAAAACCTGTATTTCCAGTTTCGCACCTTTGGGGATGACATGCTAGAAGAGCAAAAACACGAGCTTAGGCAAAAAGAATTTCTTAATCACAGTGGCTTTATTCTCAGAAGAGTTCAGGAGTTACAAGACTAAGAAAAAAAGAATCTTTGAAGAGCTGTATTCTATCACTCTGACTTTATGCTTTCTGAGAATTTTGTTGTACTTCTGGACCGGGATGAATCCCTCTGACACTTGCTTATCTTGCTTCCATGTTAAAACAAGCTGAGGTGATCTCAGCCCTCATCTAAGAAACTCTAGCCTCCTCTATGCCATAGGAGTTAAATATTTTTCTTACTGAAATCATTTTGATTTACAAAGAATATACACAGAGGTTCCATTACTCCAAACACAGTACAATTAAACAACAGGACAGCATTTCCTTTCTCACAGTTTTATGCCAGCTTTCCAGACATCACATCACTCAAAAAGCTCTCCCTGTTTTGTTTCTGTCATGATGATACTGGTTTTCCCCCTTTTCATTCCTCTTAGTACTATTTTTTTTGCTTGTTTTCTGACTCCTTTCTTCTAGATGCAGAGCTACATGCAAATCAGTTACATTCCCCTGAATCTGTATTCAGTGTAATCATGGGGTGAAAACTTCTGTTTCATTAATTATAAGGAGGATGTTTAATTGTTCACTGTACTTCCCATATGAAAATATTTAGCATTTCTTTGACCCCAAGGAGCTCTGTGTTTGTCCATGTGTCAAAAATGCTTGGTTGAAGTATCCTAAATTCACATACACTGCACGATTAATAAGCAGACAATACATTAAGAACTGGCTAGCACAACACTCTCAGATTATGGGATTTTTTTCAGTAAGAGCTCTTTATCAAAGAATGGTTTCAAATAGGAGTCTTAAGAACTAGGAATTAGATGTTATTCAACAT